>PVKC010051237.1:0-10406 GCA_004027635.1 Crocidura indochinensis
TCCATGTTTCTGCTTTTTCCACAATGCTGTACAATGCCTGGTTTAAACATTGACTTCTGTAGTTCACAGTGTAGAAGTATTTTATTTTCTAAGTACCACTATATTATAAAAAGATGTAAATTTCAGACATGAGTCATTGAAATCATCATGTTTATGTAATATCACTAAAAGTACAACTCTATTCTTAATACGTTTGGCCCTTCTTTCCTTTCCATTCAGATGACACTGTCTTGTTCCCACTGTCAAAAAATTTATGTTTGCTTCATTTAGCGATCCCTTTGTTTTGTCAATGAACCACATTGAGTGATATCATTATATCGTTGAAATATTTTATTATAGATAATGGGACACCATTCTTTATTATTCTTGAGTGTTTCTGCTTGCTTTGTGAAAAGACACTAAATTTTGAAGTAAATTTATTAATGATATTTGTGTAGCAAATCATTTAGAAAGACCTATTTATTTTGTTGTTGATTTTGTTGTTTTGTTCTTTTGTCCTCTCTCTTCTGAAGATTTTCAGGGTTGCCTCTGTGTTCAGATTTCATTCTGGCAATGCTCAGGATATATGTGGTTCTGGGTATCTGAGTAGGTGGCCTGTAATGCTAGTGCAATACTTGCCATAAAATCTCCTTATCACCCTTTTTTAATATATGTCTTCTTTTACTATATTTGCATAAGCATAGCATTCCAAATGTACAAATTTCCATGCTCCCTGACAAAATTATTATTAATTTAAATATTGAGTTCTAAATTATTGAAATAATTAAAGTATTAATTATTTTTATAGGAGGTTATTTTTATTTTATTTTTGTGGTGGTAGGACACATCTGGCTATGCTCAGAGCTTGCTCCTAGTTCTGTGCTGAGAGATCAATTCTGGCAAGCTCAGGGAATCATATAAGGTACCAGGGATCAAATCCAGGTGAGCTGCATGCAAGGCAAAAATACCTTACATGCTTTACTATCTTCCCAGTCCTTAATTCGTTTTCATGTCTGTAGCTCATCTACAATATAGTTTTAAATTCTCATGACATTACATGGAAGTAATTGGGTGCATCTTATAATTATATCTTACACTAACAATCAATAAAATTTGTTTACAAATATAAGTTCTAAATCTCCTGTCATCACTGTAAGGGTTTCTATGACATTTCCATTTACTAATTTTAGGAGAATAGTAATTGCATAAATTATGTATAAAGTAATGAATTAGATGGTGGTGTACTTCAAAATGATGGATAGAACAGAGGAACTAATTCAACCACATATGGTTCAGTCTGTTAATGATAATGTATGGCCATTGGCCTTAAAGGGATTTCATACGTCTTTTCATTTCTCTCAGTAATTATATCCTCTCATTAAAACACAATGAATTTATCATGTTTAATATACAGATAATATAATGATTGATGACTTTGCTATCAGTTACATGATATAAATATTATACATGGCTTTCTAATAATTATATGACTTTCTAATAATTTTGTAAAATAGTCTGAATTTATGTCATACTCATATGCATTTTTTTCTTTTTTATATTTTTGTGGTTCTAAAAGTTGACACTGAGAGTTAATTTATATTGTCATTAGCATTCTGACTTGACATTTGTATACTGAGAAGCTAAATAAAATTAATATAGTAATTGAACTTTCAGGTATGAATAGGGAAATAACATGTCATATTTTTGTTTAAATTATTTCATAATAAACACCTGATGTTCTGAATCTATTTTCATATGAATTATGGTCATTAGTATTTCATGAGCTATTATTTATAAATTACTTAACTGTGAAGTATCTGCTACTTCTAATTTTGTCTTCTAATTAAAATCATCTGAAGTTAGCAAATTTGTATTATAATTAATTGATACAATAATTTGCTATTTCAACATAAAAGTAATTATGAGGCAATGAAACAAAATGTGTGTAACTGGCATACTGGTCAGAAAGAATCTAATAGGATACAATTAGAAAAATCCTAATTTTTTCAAATTCCTTCCTTGAATATGCTCGTTGGGATTTCTTCCCTCATATACATGAGATGTTATAATTCTACAGTCATTTTTAATGATTAGAAAAATTTCTAGAGGGGAATTGGGAAAGATTAAAGTAACACTCTTGACTGGAGCAATAGTATAACAGGTCAGACATTTTCTTTTCATATGGTTGACCTGAGTTTGATCCCAGGCATTCCATATGGTACCTTGAAACTGCCAAAAGTAATTCCTCAATAAAGAACTTGCAGTAACTCCTATACTCTACCAGGTGTGGCCCTAAAACAAAAAAAAATCCCAAAAATCCACATAAAACCCAATACTTTATTTCATTTTTCCCCACACTTTATTTTTTAATAAGTTTTGTTCTTTATTAAATTAAATGTTACCTTCACACCTACTTAAAGGCTCTTCATTTAACTTTATTAATGTTCTGTTACCTAGAATGGGAAAGGAAATTTGGTTTGGCCTTTAGATTTCCTTACATTGCATCTTCCCTATTTCTCATAAAAGAAGGAATTTCAGGAAGATATGTTGAAGTCTTACACACCTAGGTTCAGAGAAATAGATGTTGGCAAACAAACTCCACAGTAAATTCCAAACCCAAAGCATATACTTATAAGTAAGGCAGCCTCATGCACTCACAGTTTGGTTTCCCTGAAAAACACACACAATAGTAAATCTGCTGTTATAGGCTTTCAACAGAGACCCAAACTGGGGGGTCAAATTGGATCAATGAAGAAATCTCTTCATATTGTAAAAGTAGCTCCCATCACTGTGGGCACTCTTGATATAGTAGGAGTCAGGACAAGAATGTGGAAATAATAAAGCCATCTTTTCAGTCATAAGTGAAAGATTGGAGTGGTGGCAAAATATGAGTTCTGGAACAATAAAATAAAATAAGATACAAATTCTGTGTTATATGGTTTTATATTTAGTTAGCTGGATCGCCTGTATCATCCACCTACCTCCATCAAGGAATAGTCCAACCATCAGGCTGATGTCTAAAGAGGGACTTTTGGGGAATGGATGTTGAGTGATTATAAAGACAGGTCAAACTTCAACTCTTTCTTATGCTGTTTCTTACTTTTTATAGGCAACTGTTCCACTAGTTGCAAAATTTTAGGATTGACTCATATCCATTCCCACATACCCATCGCTCTAAAAGACAAATGATAATTTCAATTCTAAAGCCACACTGGTTACCTGTAAGAAAAGCTAGCCTAGATGTATAAGCAGAAGAATTCTGCACACAGATCTCATTAGCAAACCACCTTGATAATGTTTTGTACCATGACACTGAAAATCAAAATATGAAGCACAACATGGAATACCGGAACATAGGTACATGTCCTTTAAAAATTGATCACAGCTTAGACACAGAGACATGCAATTGAGGTAATACTTTGTATGTTAATGTAAATTTTAGGTCAAGGTCTCTGGAGCATTTTCAAAAGCATATTCTCAAGTATTCTCTACTGCATATTTTCTCTGAATTTTTGAAGAATGGAACAATTAATCTGTGTAATCTGATTGTACCTCCAAATTCTAGCAGAAGCCAAAGTTTTAGAAGAGGTCCTCTTGGCTTATCAGAAAGAGCAGGAGATTACTTACACCTATGTATGTATGTGCATACGTGGACATCCCTATATGTGTGCATATTTTCAAGGGATGACATAGTGAGAAAAATGAGTAAACATATTAAATAATATATTCTCTATGCCAGAAGCAACTTTATTTCCATTGCTCTCTTCTATCATCCATTTTAATTTCTGGTATTCTTCACCTACAGTTTAAAAATAATAATAAATTACTGATTTACTATTGTTTTATGATACTACTAAATACAATTTCAAAATACAGTTTTTCACATCTGTTTGCTTATATATCGCATCTATTCACCATCTAAATTTGAGGGAAACTCACTGTCAAATTTATCCCTTTTGTTAGTTCCTGTCATCACTCTTCTCCATACCGTATGGTAATTACTATCATTTTCACAGAATATGAAAGTATTTTTTTCTTATTTTGTTAATTCATTTGGTTTGAGCATTATGTTACAAAGATAAGATGAATGTAATAAATGTTTTTGCTTTTCTCAATTTGATTAGGATAATGACTTCAGGTTGTTTTGAAAGGAACAATTTCATTATTTTAACTTCTGAATAGTATTCTATTGAATATGTGTCCAAGTTTATTTATATAATAATCACAAATAGAAAATATTAAATAAATTTTTATTTATTTATTTATTTATTTATTTATTTATCTACTGATAAATGATCTCTTCTTTATTAAGTTCAATGTTGTCTCAAGTCTATGCTGGCAATTTAGATCACAACGTGGGATCTTCTGGAGAGAATTTCCTTCCTTCACAGGGGACACACAGATTTATACATTCTCAAATAAAAAACATAGACATGTCAATAAACCTAATATGTGCACATATGGAAAGTGGGGAGAACCACCATGTCTAGAAAAATTTTGTTTAGTTGTGGAGAAAGTGTACTAACTTTATAGAACCAATTTCTCCCTAACTGCAATTTTTTTATCTCATAAAAGTTATAATGAAGCAATTTTGAACTAAATGACATTGTTTAAGAACATTCTATACATACTTTATTTTAAATTTCATTTGTATACTATGTGTATATCGCAGTGCTTTGTGTGAAGATTATTTGCTTTTTTGTTTGTTTGCTTTTGAGTGTCACCCAGAAGTGTTCAGGGGTTTCTCTTATGGGCAAAGGGTACCATATGTGGTGCGGGGAAATTAATCTCTGGTTCACTATTTGCTTTACCTCTTCTATCATATCTCTGCCCAGTTCTCTTTGTTTTTCAGAACAAAAAGATTTCCATATCAAATCAAGTTGCAATGCTGTGTACTATAGTTCTTGACTTGAATATTAACAGTTCAAAATGAATGTAAAATAAATATGTATGTGTAATTCTGCTTAATTTCTTTATTAGAAGATTTTAGATAACAACATTCTTTCCTAGTAAACAATTATTGCATCTTTATAATACAAGTAACTCTAGAACACAATTTGGAAAATGGATCTTTTAAAATAGCATTTAAAAATATTGTACTCCAATTTCAGCACTCTGAACAGAGGATAATCATCATCTGTGCGAATATTGATTCTCTTGAACATATTCTCTGGCCATAACCTCTTAGAAAAGCTTGTAACAGCAAGCAAAACTAGAAATAAAAAAGGTTCCAACTTAATTTTTGGCATTAGAATGAATAAATAGAAGATTTATGTTTAATGTGTACTGATTCCATAACCTATATGAACACATAAAATATAATGTCAAGGAAAGCAAATCTTTATTTAACTAAGCTGTCACTAAGGCTATGTGCTTTTTTATACAAAGTATATAATATTACTTTAAGCCTGTATTAAATTTACTGACTATTGTGCTTAATCACACATCCAGTTACAATCAATTTTTTCAGATGTGGGCAGCCAAAAAAAACAAACAACAACAAACAAACAAAACAGTTTCTTTTTACTATGGGCAGAGTAAACCAAAGTAAGTCATATTCTTTTCTAATGTGATATTGGCTGGAAAATATGTATTATGTGATACTTTAATAAAACCAAAACATTAGAAAATTACATTCCTCTAGTAATTCCACAGTATGTTTAGGTCAGGAGTCATTTTTCTAAATAAATAACATACCATTTATCATTAACATCTAGAGAATGAGGAAACTTACAATTACAATTCAAAGAAAACAAAACATAATTTAGTATAATTTACAGTTCAATTTTATTAGCTTCAAACTAAGTACTTAATGATTAGATGATCTTTTTATATGAATGAATTTCAATAATCCAAATGGTAAGTTCATTATAAGTACATTAATAGATCAAACTTTGAATTTCTTGGCATTTAAAGTTTTGCTTCTTGGTTCATTAGGCAGACACAGATTTTATTATATGAGGATTGCAGTCCTGGATTCAAATCTCAGAGTAGTTATGTTGAGTTAGTTAACCACAAATTTCCCTGAATTGCAGTTCTTGTAGATAATAGTGGAAATCAAATGCATTGTATATTTAGTTTAAAGGATTAAATTTATGTATTATATGATCATGGTCAACAAGAGTAGTCCTCTTCAGGAATCAGGAAATTATTTTAAAGGCAAATTTCCTAAGGGATTTGTGGATGAGCTTTTTTTCACTAGCTTGAATATAGCACTTGCTAACTTGAGTTTCACATGCCTGGTTAACATATATATAGCTTGCCTGATAGACAGTTACAATTGCCTGATAGATAGTCACAATCTGAAGATAGGCACAATTTCTTGTTTTACCATTTCTCAGTATGTGGCAGAGTATTTGTTACAATTGACATATTTTTACAAATAAGGAGTATTAGAAGTATTTTCTGAAATAATTAAAATATCAATGGTAACATTTAGATGCATTATGCTTGTTTTTGTTTTTTTAGGGTAAAAGACAGTTGAAAAAGTATAAACTAGTCACCCAAGAAACAGTTTTAGAATATAGATACTTAAAAATAACAGTTAAAATATCTGCACAATATATCCATATGCTCATACATAAATATGCGTATATTATGCACATTTCATCTTTAATCAGAAAGAACATTTAGATCAAGTTACTCCTTCCAAGTAAAAAAAGTCTAGTAAAAATCAATGCATGTTGGGGCTGGAGAGAAAGCATGAAGGGAAGGCATTTGCTTTGCATGCAGAAGGATGGTGATTCGAATCCTGGCATCCCACATGATCCCCCGAGCCTGCCAGGAGCTATTTCTGAGCATAGAGTCAGGTGTAACACCTGAGAGCTGTCATGTGTGACCCAAAAACCAAAAAAAAAATTGATGCTTGTTATATTTGCTATTGTGAATTGATGTCTGCTAACAATGTAGACAATGATATTAATTAATAAATAGTTGCTGATCTCTTGCCACAACTTAAGAAAATAAACTGGATCAAATTATATTTTTTTCAGAGTACTTTTATTCCAAATTAAATAATCAAAGGTATGAGACCAGCAGAGTGACCTTATACAATGGCCAGATATTGGATTAAAGAAACTCCAGTTGGAATCCATCCTCTTTATGTGAACCCAGATGTAGCTGCCGGTCAGTTGTGGGCAGACTTTTTGGGGAAAAAAAGGTTTGAATCTAGCTGATGTGTGTGAGATTAGCAAAAGTGTAGTTGCTCTTATTTGCCCAAAACTGTGCAGTTCTTCGAGTCAAGGAGCTGCACCACAACACTTAATAACAGTACCATTAAAAATAATTTAAGTGGGAAAACTATGCAGAATCGCACTTCACCTTGTGAATAAAGACATTAGTTCTGAAGACTCAATCAACACCTGCCACCTACATAACATCTCTCATCAGAACTTTACAGAAAAAGTTTAAGAATACACTAAGACTAAAAGAAGCAACAGAACAGACAGCCCAAAAGAAACAAGAGGATAAGATAGTCAAAATGAGAAACTTCAAATGGAAATGTCAGTGCTGGAAAACTTAGTAGGTGAAATAAAAACCTCACTGGAAAGCCTCGCCAGCAGAGTAACAGCTGTTGAGGACAGAATAATCTGTGAAGAATATGAGCTGTACAACATCTCCATACAACAGAAGAGGATGGAAAAAATCCTCAATGAAAAGAAAAGATGACAATAGAACTCTGTCTAAACTCAATAGAAATAACGTAAGAATTATTAGAGCCCCAGAGACCCAGGCAGAAGACCCCCTAAGAAGTCAATTGATGTGAAATTCTAGAACTAAAGAGTGCATGCAACCACATCCTGTATGCCCAAAGAGTACCAGCTATAAGAGATCCGAAGAGAGGTATCACAAGACACAAACTAGTAAGAATGATTAGAACATTAGGTATACAATATGGAAAGCAACAAAGTGGCATCATTAAGATTTACAGCAGATATGTCACAAGCAACTTTCCCGGCCCAAAGGCAGTGGTGAGATATATTGACAAAATTCAAGAAATGAATGTTTTTCCATACTTACATTCAGGTTTGAAGGAAGGAAAACCATCAAGGAAAAACATGGAAAACTACAACTCAGAAAATTTACAGACTCAAAACTAACTTTAAAAGAAGATCTGGGCATTGGGAATGTTGCACTGGTGAAGGTGGTGTTCTCTCTCTCTCTCTCTCTCTCTCTATATATATATATATATATATATATATAATTTAAATAAAACAAAACAAATAAATAAAACATGCTTGTAATAGTGGTGCTTAAATAAATATATGTACAAATATTAACACACACAGAAGAGCTAAAGTGTCTACTTTAAGGCAAGATAGACCCAATAAACACATCACAATCCTACAAAAGGACGATTTCTAATTCCATGAAAATCATCTCTCTCAATGTCAATTAACTAAATGCACCAATCAAGAGATAGAAAGTGGAAAGTGGATCAAACATTGAATCCAACCTTTTGCTGACTGCAAGAAATAAATATGAACAGTCAAAGCAAATATAGATTCAAAGTCAAAATTGGAAGACAATAATTCAAGCAATCTCTTTCCTTAAAAAGTCTGGGGTAGCCATCTAATACCAGACAACACAGATTTAAGTTTAAAAAGGTTATAAAAGACAGATGAGTGTCTCATGAAACTGGTATGTCTACATAATGCAACACTATGGACTTTTAGGGAAAAAATTAAGTCATGAAATTTGCTTATACATGACGGACAGAGAATATTATGCTGGGTTAAATGAGTCAGATGGAGAGGATAGACAGAATAATCTCACTCAACTGTGGGAGATAAAAATAAAAGACAGTGTGGAGATAATTGCCAGATACAATACAGAGGAGAATAAGGAGGACTTTCCTGCCACTGAAAACGGGAGCGCAGTTAGAATAAAAGGGACATGCATACCTTTATTAATAATAGTGCAAACCACAATGATATCAAAGAAGAGAGATAAATAGAGAAGTAAAATACCTGATCTAAAGGCAGGTGGGGTAGAAAGAGTGGAAGAGAAGATTTCATCAGGGACTGTGAGAGAGAAAATGTTTCCATTGCTGGCTGGAAATGTGTATTGGTAAAGGTTGATATACATTGTATGACTGTAACTCAACCATACGTGAAAAATTTGTAGTATGAACAACCTTGTAACCATAGTGTTTAAGTAAAACCTAAAAAATATAATTAGAGATCGAGAATAAAGATTATAAGGAAGGAGGAAAATGACATCAAGGAATCTACACTAGTACTTTATGCTTAAGGGAAAGTGAGAGATTTTATATTGTGTAATGTAATTCATCACCATTAAAGAAAATCCAGAACAGCTCCAAGGACTCAAACATATTCTAAGGGGAAGCTGAATAAAATGTCTCAAGTGAAGTATGGCTCATATATCAATCATTGAACAATTAAATATTAAGATAGACATGGATGGTGAGAAAAGATGCTGAGAAAAGTGGCAGAAAGCTAGTCCGTTAGCTGCTCATAAAAACCTTTTTTGTGGAAGTGAAAAAATTATCTCTTTTTTTATTAAAGAATATATAAACAAGATTATTTTAGTGGATATATTCTCAGTTTTTTCTCAACTTAGATTCAACTCTTTAGCAAACTAGGCAAATTTCTATAGCTTTTGCTTAATTCAGGATATTACAAAATAATTAACAAAGAAAAGACATTAAATATACTTAAATATTCATAATAGTAAAAGTAATAAAATTTTAAATCTTTATGAAATTAAATTTATCTAAGATCTAAGAACATTTATTACATACCATATCCCTAAATATATTTAAGAAAGGCAAGAAATTAAGTGAATGTTGCATATAACATATATTAATATGATATTTATGCATATAAATTTCAATACCAATGTTTGTTTATATTATGACCTAAACTTCTTTCTTTATACATTTCATATTTTTTCAGAAAAATATATTTATACAATCATCTTTTTGATGAGAATACTAATATTTCAATTTATGGTGCTTTTCAGGTTCTTCTTGTTGAATACTTGTGAATTCTAAGTATCATTATATATACTTAATTTCTTTTGTCATTTCAATAGCTATATACAATGTAGATTTTCACAATGGTTTATGTCATCAAAATTGAATTTTTAGAGTATATGTTATAATTATTCAGGATAATTCTTTTGCTCTTTAAAAATGCAAAACATAAAAAAATGTAAAACATTTAGTAACAGCACATGGTCTGAAAGTAAATAGAAATCACATTTACTAGATACAAATCAAATTTTCATAAACATATTAATCATATTTAGATATTAAGGAATAACTTTGAATAACCATCTGACTGTTCAATCTGGAAACACTTAAGCTTAGTTATTTCAATAATATGTCTAACATACATGAACTGAAAATCTCTGTAAGGTTATATAATTTCATGAAAGAAATTATATAATGTAATTTTTAGAAG
>PVKC010051238.1:0-10447 GCA_004027635.1 Crocidura indochinensis
ATTTGATGCTCAGGGGTTTTTCCTGGCTAAGCGCTCAGAAATTGCCCCTGGCTTGGGGGACCATATGGGACACTGGGGGATTGAACCGCAGTCTTTCCTTGGCTAGCACTTGCAAGGCAGACACCTTACCTCTAGTGCCACCTCGCCGGCCCCAGAATCATTTAATTTTTGTCTTTTGGGTCGCATCAGTCTTGTAGTAGTTTAGCTGAGTTTACTTCAGGCTTTATGCCCAGCTGTGTTTGGTGGTCCATATGTGGTTTGGGGGATCAAACACATGCAAGATAAGCACCATATCTCCTGTACTACCTCTTGCCTTCAAGTTATCGAATTTAAAATTTTAATTCTCACTTTAATTTTTGAGGGGTATTTGGACCATACATGAAACTGTTCAGGGATCACTCCTGACAGGCTTAGGGGCCATGAAATGGGTGCTAGGGATCAAACCCTGCTCAGATGTATGGAGGGCAAGTGATCTCCCTGCTCTACTGTTGCTCTAGCCCCCTTTTTGTTTAATTTCATCAAGGTTTGTTAATATATTTTGGTTAATACTTGAAGCTTGTGTCTGTAGTTCTCAGTTGTTGGTTTCCAACTTACAACTTGGTTTATTTGATGTTAGCATAATCACCTTTGCCCTGTTAAAAAATGCCCTTTACATGGAGAATTTTTTATACTTCTTTCATTTACAATCCATGAGTCTAAAAGGAGTGTCTTGGGAGCGGAGAGATAGTCCAGTGGGTAAGTAAGGCATTTGCTTTACACATAGCTGACCCAAATCCCATCCTCAGCATTCTACATGGTTCTCCAAGCCTGCCTGGTGTGAGTCCTGCATGCAGAGCCAGGGTTAACCCCAAGACTGGATGTGACCAAAGCCCCAAGTAAATAAATCAAATAAATGAATAAAGTGAGTGTATTGGAACCAATGGGCAGGACAGTTGCCATGCATGCAGCTGACCTGATCAGCTATTATGAATAAAGCTGCTATGAACTCTCCAATACAGCTGTTGTATGAGACCATAACAGATCAATTAATAATAAGGCCAGTCTCAAATACTGAATGGGCTGCATCCCTTGCTCCAGAGGCTGTTGTGTTAGATGCATTAGCAACAGGAAAATAGTCCTGGGAAAGGCACAATAAGTTGCTTGAGACGTCTCAAACAATGGGCTCACATTAATACGTATCATTTATTTTTGTTCTACTGCTGTCCATTTTCATCATCCTCAGCCTTGGGAACAACAATTTTGTTTTCAGAAGTACCAGAAAAAACTTTTAAACATTCAAGCCTTTCTCTTCCCCTTTAGTTGTTCTGATTATTTACAGGAGCTTCATGAGATATCAGTGAAAAGTGTCTTTGATATAGCCTTGGGAAATTTCCCAAGTTGTCTTTGATTCATCCCTGGGAGAACATTATCAATGAGATTCCTTCATCAGATGTTGATCAAAGATCCTCCAAAATCAGATATCAGAGAGAATTGGGGAATTGGGATAGTGCAAGTTTGCATATCATGAAGCCTTGTGGCATTCTTTTTTTTTTTTTTTGTGGTATTCTTAAAATCCAGAATGACCTATGAATATAATGGGGTCACATTCCTCTGTTGAAAATTGTTGGGGGTACCACAATTACTTGTGCTCAACAGTGCTAAGGGATGCATACAGTGCAGGGATTCATTCAGTCTCACATGCATTGTACTTTGGCATCATCCTTGGCATCTTCTTGTGGAAAGTGTTTTTCAAGCTCCCTTGTAGGACCAGGACTCTAGGATGCCATAGTGGATGAGTTTGTGCGTGCTTGCACTGGTGACATTTCCAGAGAGGAGATTACTTCATCAAAGAGGGCAGCACATGGGCACAGGAAAGGGGTGTAAGGCAGAGCTTTGACCAAGAAGTAGCTCTGAATCCTTGCTTGAGTGTAGCTGTTGCTATACACACAGAGATCACACCATGCTTTACCCCAAATAAAGACTGTCTAGCTTCCTCCTGCCATCACCCACTCCAACTGAGATGTAAAGAACCACCCAGGTTTGACTAGCATGAGACAGGTACTTTTGTCTCTTAACAACTTTTGCCTCTAATCCTAGGTTTTTGGAACCTGGTCTCTAAAGACCTCAGAGGAAGTCTGGTGTTGGCGTGCTCTTGGTCCACTAGGCTGGAAGCTTCCTGATTCCTTTCTCTCCATATGACTGGCCTGATCTGAAGCAGACCAGTTCTGGGGTAGGATTATGAGAAGTGGAACCTCTGCATTTACATCAGCTGTCATGTCCCTTCACTCTCTAAATTCTTTTTTTTTTCCTTACTTTATTTCACACAAACTTCTCAAATCACCATCAGTGTATGAGCATTATGTTTTAACTTGCATCTTTATGATCAGAAATTATTTCCAGAATTCTTATTAAATATCATTTTCATTGATGTAAAGTGATATCTAATAGTTGTTTGGATTTATATTTTATTGATAGTGAGTGATGATATACATTTTATATATGTTGGCCATCTGAATGTCTTCTTTGGAGCAGTGTTTATTCATCTTTTCACTTCATTTTTATAGGATTTTTTTTGTTTTGTTATAGAGCTTTGTGAATCTTTAACATATATTAGATATTAGTCCTTTGTTAGATGCACAATATACAAATATTTTCTCCATTCAATGATGTCTTAATTTTATTCAAGATTCCTTTTGCAGTGCTGAAACATTTTAGTTTATTGTAGTTTCATTTTAAATTTTTGTTTTTAAATTCTTTGCCAATGGAATTGAATCACTAAAGGCAATTCTGAAATCAATATTGTGACGAGTTCTACCTGTGTTTTCTTCAGTGAATTTTATGGATTTTTGTCTAACATCAAGATCTTCAATCCATTTTGAATTAAATATGTGATTGCTATGAGACTTGGGTATAGTTAACTTTTTTGCATGTTGCATCATTTTCTTTTTTTAAAAATGAAAACCAACAACAGGCATGTTTATAATCATGGTGCTTAAACAAAGACATTATTATGAGAAAAGAAATTAAAAATACAACTTCAGTCCATTTTCCTATTTTCCTATCTTCCTTTTCTTCTTCCTCCTCTTCTACTTCTTCCTCATCTTTTTTGCTTCTTTGTTTTCTTCCTCTTCTTCTTCCCCTTCTTCTCTTTTCTTGTCTTTTTTCTTTCCCTTCCTCCTCATTCTCCTCTTCTTTTTTCTTCCTCTTCCACTTATTTCTCCTTTTCTTCTTCCTCTTCTTCCTCCTCCTCCACTTTTAACTTTTATCTTCCTCTTCTAACTTTTTTCTTTTTCTTTTCTTTTTGGTTGTTGGGTCACACCTGGCAGTGCTCAGGGGTTACTCCTGGCTCCATGCTCAGAAATTGCTCCTGGCAGGCACGGGGGACTATATGGGGCACTGGGATTCGAACCGATGACCTTTTGCATGAAAGGCAAACACCTTACCTCCATGCTATCTCCTGGGCCCCACTTTTTTCTTTTTCTTTTTCATCCCTTCTTCCTCTTCTTCTCACACTTCCTCCAAATCTTCTTAATATTCTCTTCTTGAGTCTCTGGGACTCCAATGATTCCTATGTTCTTTCTGTTGAGTTTATCAAAGACTTCTATTTTCAACTGTTCACATTTTTTGAGTAGTTTGTTCATTGATCATTTGTTTTAAAGTTCTTTTCCAATCTCTACTGCTATATGGAGTTCTGCATCTCATCCTCTGGCTCACTCATCCCGTCCTTAGCTTCTATTACTCCTTTGGAGAGGCTTTCCATTGAGGTGTTCATTTCATCTACTGAGGTTTTCAGATCTCTTATTTCAGTTAGAAGTTCTGTCGTTATGGTCTGTTCAGATCGATGTATGTTTGCTTTGAGTTCTTTGAGCATGTTCATCATTAATACTCCAAGCTCTTTACCAGAGAGGCTTTTCAGGTCATCTTCATTCTCTATAAGTGCTATTGGCATGCAATGTTTCCCCATTGCAACACTTGTATAGTGGTTTTTATTATGTGCTGTGCAGGGATTGTGGGTTCTAAATTCTTAATAAACAAAGACAAGCTCCTGAGGGTGTCTAGGGGATGTTTAGAGGCTGTCTAGTTTTTCAGGATTATCTGGAATTTACCTATTGGTAGTTTTATCTCTATGGCCTCTTTAGAACAGAAACCAAGGGCTCTCTCTATTTAAATATAGCAGTAAAGTAGTGACACTGTTTCATTCTAGGGGGCATCTAAGTGACCTTCAGGGAATAGACAGAATCCAGAGACTAGTCTATGTTGGTGTATATTTTAGAATCATGTGGAGGGGAATATGCTAGGTATAGACTCTTGATTTTCAGGAGACTACAGCTCTCTTGGGTTTTTCTTGACTGAGTTTCCTTGAGGGTTTTTTTTTTAGTTTCTTGACTTGAGTTGACTTGGGACTAGAGTTTTGTGTTTCCTGTTATGCTTCATTTTACTCCTGAAAGATAGGAGCACCATCGTCTGCAAGAGATCCCTGCTTGACTAGGACCTGAGGATGGGATATACCCATGATCCACACATTGGTTTCGGGGATTTTAACTACTTCCACCATCTATCTCTTGGGGATATCAGGGATCTTCCTAAGCTGGCACATTCCAGAAAGAGATCGAATGAATGAGTTGACTAGTAAAGAAAATCCATCTTTCAATGGGTCTTCTCAGCATGATGTCTATACCTTCAGATCCAGAAGTTTTAAACTCCAGGTACTGATTTCTGCCTAAAGTGGCATGATGCTGTGGGAAATGCACACATGCAGTTAGGGCTGTTTATGGTCTTCATAGTTACTCCCTCTTTCCAAGTCCTCTTTTGATCTGTATAACTCAGAGCCATCCTTAGAAGTCCAAGAACGGGGCCGGGCGGTGGCCCTGGAGATTAGGTGCCTGCGCTAACCTAGGACGGACCGTGGTTCGATCCCCTGGTTCCCCATATGGTCCCCCGTGCCTTCCAGGAGCGACTTCTGAGCAAATAGCCAGGAGTAACCCCTGAGCATCACCGGGTGTGAAAGAAGTAAAAACTTAATAAGTGGACAGACTATTATCTGCTAAACCTGTTTCTTCCCCTCACATACCCCTGACATCCCAAACTATCATCTGCTAAACCTGTTTCTTTTTCACATACCCCTGACATCCCTGTTTCTTTTTATCTGTCTCTTAAATTATGCAATGCAAAGTTCCCCCCCTTCCTCCACCATTGTATCCCAACATGCCTTGAAGACATTTTGGAGACATGGAGTCTGAGTTCCTCCTGGCACCTACCCTAAAAGTCATTCTTATCTCCAATCCCAGATGCAAATTCCCCTAAATCAAAGCCCAGTCCTATTTCTGATGTAATATGTAATAAAAATACACTCCCTACTTGAAAATTGTATATATATCCGGCCCTTTCCCTACTTCAGGGTTCGCAACCTCTGCTCAGCTTTGAGCACGTTTCGGACCTCTGGCAGCCAGAAATAAAGTGGAACTTGCTTGCAATTGCTGAGCACGTGCCTTCTTCACTGTTCTGCGTGGGGCAGATTTGGGGGGGCAGCGGGGTATCCCCGGACTCTACAGTTTGGCGAGCCAGCCAGGAGAGACCCCTTGCACACCCTGCCCGAGCCAGACAGGTGAACAAAGGGCTGCTTGGTAATTTCCGTTGGGATCCCTTCCCCATCTTCTCTTCCCGCTCTCTCTCTCCCTCACTCTCTCTAGCTCCCCACTTGCTTTGCTCTGGGTTTGTCTGTGAGAAGCGCGGGTTCGCTTGGCTATTGTTAACCAGACCTGGTGGTACGACTTAAGAGGTTAAGTTGTGGAAGCATGACTCGGGAATGGTTCCCACTTGATACGTATACCAAGTGGCAGGGAGCTGATGAGCTCTAGAGCTGCAGAGTCACGGCCCTGGGAGTGCGCCCCAGGGGGCCGCGAGGTGACTTGAAGCGACCGGGAGATGGTCCCGGTTGCAGGAGGTCTGGCTAGATAGGCTTGCGAGCTGTAAGATTGCTTTCCGTCGCTATTGTTGGATTTGAATCTGATATTGGACTATTGGCTTGCAATTTGGTTTGAGTATTTGGTGATTGCTGACATTGTCATTGTGTTGTTTTGTCGTGAATCCCGTGGGAGGCTCATCCGTGATTACGCTAAAAAAAAAAAAAAAAAAAAAACTTTCTTCTGTCTGAAACCTCTCCTTACATTTTTTTATTCTTTTTGTTTCTCGTTGGTTGTTACACTGTTCGGTGTGGAAGAAGAGTTTAATACGTTGGTGTCTGTATAGAAGTTGTTAAGTGTTCAAAGGAAGATTAAATATATAGCTGTTTGCTGTTTGTGCATAGAGCTAAAAGGAAAAGAGCAGACCAGAGGGCACAGCTGCCCCTCGCCTGCGTCTCCTTCAGCTTGTGAGAAGAAAGATGCAAACAAAAAAAAAACACAATCACCCACCACAGCGTCTGAAGAAGTGGAATCCAGGGGATGTGGCGGCCCTCCCCAGCCCCTGCCACGATCCAAAGGGGTGCGGAGAGGGGAGTGCAGACCTGGGGCTGTGGCGACTCTGAGGGGAGCGCAGACCTTGGGGTGTGGCAACTCTCCCAGGCCCCTGCAACAACCCAAAAGGGTGTAGAGGAGGGGAGTGCAGACCGGGGGCTGTGGCGACCCACCCCAGCACCTGCACTGGGAACAGGGAAGCCGTCCACATTATCAGCTCTCACTGTCCCCTGAAGCTACCACCACTGCTATTAAGCCCCTTGCCTGGACTGACAAAAATCATGCTACTCACCCTCTCCCCTTAGCTCAGAAAGGGGGGGAGGGAGGGGAATGGACGCACAGGACCAGCTGCTGGGACCCAAAGTCAGCTAAGGGGTGAAAATATGCCTACTTTACAGTATTGGCCTATTCCCTCCTCTAATCTGCACTTGTTAAGTACTGTGTTGGTTCACTCTTTATTGCTATAGTTAGTTTTGAATTCAGCATTGGCATATTAACTTAATTCTAAAAGTGCTGTTGCATCACTGTATGTCTGTTTTCTTGTTGTCTGTGGTTCTGTGCTTTGTGTCTTTTTCTCTGTCTAGTTTATACATGAAGAAAAACTCTAGAAGCCACCTCTCCTCAGGTCAAAAATTGTATTAAGCAAACTTTGTAATTCTGGGCCCTAAAAATATGGCAAAGGGTGTGGAAGATCGCAAACCCCAGATTTCTTAGTGGCCACTGGGGACACTTTCCCTGGAGAAATTCTGGACTTTGTAATCATCCAGCTTTCCTGCCATGCATTAGTGAAGGCCAGAAAAAAAATGAACATGTGGCTAGTAAAAGAGAAAAGTGTTTTTTTAATTCACCAGCCTGGAAAAACAGAAGTCTTATCTAAAGAAAGGAATTCATCCAGCCCTCAGGGCAGGGCCTATTGTATGAAATCTCGGGCTTACCTGGCTGGAAAAAAAAATTTGCGCGTTTAAACTTGGGTAAAAGTTACAAATTGTTGAAATTGGTCTTTTTAGACAATATTGTTAATTTTGTAAATGCATGTTATGGCAAAAGTATCTCAATTCCATGTCAAGTTTATCTCACCAAAGTTAATAATGGGTTTTAAGGTACCTTTAATGTAAAAATCTCAATGGTACTGGGTTAAAAATACCTGAAAAAAAAAAAGAGAGAGAGAGAAATCAACAGAATTTGTTCAAGCTGGATGCAAAAGTACTCGGCAAAGTTAATTCCAAATTGGCAGCAAACAACTTAAAAGTGTTTTTAGTCCTAGTGCTGGGTTCTAGGCTGTAAACTTGAAAATGCACGTGTTGGTTTTTAGCAGCAAAACCGCTCCCAAAGAACAGCCCAAACCCCTGCTGAGCGGCGGGAGGCCCGCACCGGCCATCCTAAAAAAGTCAATCAGGGTTGGGGGGGGGCAAGATGTGGATGAAAGTAACCTAAAAAAAAAGTGAACCCCTCCCTGAAGCAGCTCAAACCTCCTAGTGGGGCCTCTAAGTCCCAGTAACATGGAGGTAGGGTGTTTGCCTTGCATAAAAAATGTTTAAAAATGTGCAAAGAGGTTAAAAAGGTTAAAAAAAAGAAGTAGGTGCAAGCAGAAAGTTTAAGAATGTGCAAAGAAAATTAGAAATGTGTACTAGAAAAAAATTGTATAGTCAAAGCATAAAAAAATTGTAAATGTTTTTAAGTACGTTATAGTGTTCTCAAAAAAAAAAAGGTCTTATAAACATCTAAAACAGTGGTCCTCAAGCTACAGCCTGTGGGATCACATATTGACATATTGTATTTATGCAGTGTGCATAGAAATTTGTTCGTAATTTTTGTTTTAGTATAGTCTGGCCCTCAAATGGTCTGAGGAACAGTAAACTGGGTCCTTGCTTAAAAGGTTTAAAAACCCCTAATCTAAAAAATTAAAAGCTAGTTTTAAGAAAAAAAATCAAGCAGCTAAAAAAAATTATTAAGGTTCAGTTTAAAGGTTAAAAAAATTGGTAATTGCTAATTGTTGCCAAAAGTAGTAAGCATTCTTCCTGGCATTCAAAATTAATTTAAGTAATGTGAATTGTTAATGTCTTCTACCTGTAAACTGAGGCCAGAAGACTAAGTAAACGTCTATTTTCTATATGTAGAATCAATCATGATAAAAATGTTTTACAATTTTCTTTATTTGCTATCAAAAATATTAATGGTTGTATTACA
The DNA here is from genome assembly GCA_004027635.1 of Crocidura indochinensis. Lineage (NCBI taxonomy): Eukaryota > Metazoa > Chordata > Mammalia > Eulipotyphla > Soricidae > Crocidura > Crocidura indochinensis. Next base: position 8,622 of record PVKC010051238.1, read on the forward strand.
TAAGGCTTTGTTAACAGGTCATGGTTTAAAGAATTTGGTTCATGAAAAATTTTGTTGTAAAAGAATTTTAGAATTTTCTGTAAAAATTTAAATATTTGTCTTGCCTTTTTTTTTCCTCTCTTCTCCTAGAAAATTTCAGTATCACTTTATCTCGTGGCATCATGTTGCTCTGCACAAGATACAAGCAGGTGATTTTCCTCTCTGCATGAGGAGTGATTCCCCATGCAGACAGGAAATCTTAAGTAAGGGGACCCCAAAGCCCTCTTTCAGGGAAATAATTGGAATTGAGGTGATGCACGCAGGCACCATGAGCTTATGGCTGTAAACTAGAAAGTCACCGAAATAAATGCCTAAGTAAGGAAATTGAAAATTTCCCAGAAGCTTCTGAACCTGCATGCCTGTGGGCCCTGCTCTCAACTTCAGCCCTCCATCTCAAGAAAAGGAAAAGAGAATCCGAGGTCAGTCTCTTCCAAACCTGAAGAGGAGTGGAACAGACAAATCACCTCTGAAAACTCCAACAGAGGGTGAAAAGCCACAGGAATCGTCAGCTGAAACTGATCAACTCATCAGCCAAACCTGCTGTGTTTGCATCAAGTCCTCAAAAAAAGCTCTGTAAGTAATGGGGGTGCCCCAGATGGAGACTTCTCCAATAGAGCTGTATATGTGCAAAGCAAAGGGGAAAAAAAGCCAAGTTATTCAAGTACCTGGTAAAATACAAAGTAAAGGTGAAGAAAAAAAACTATATTTTTGTAGCTAGTTAAAATTCTAGTGGGCCTAACTTAAATTCCACTCCTTCAAAGTAACTTATGTGCAAATGTTCTTATCAGTTGTACAAAACCAAATTATAAATGGTAAACATTAGTCTGGCTAAGGTAGCTCAAAACTGTATTTTGTAATGCTATAATGCTTTGTTTTTCTATTATTTAATTTATGCTGTCATTACAGATAATAAGAACAGCTGTGCCATTCACGCTGTACCATTTACTGCCCTTTCAAATTGAAGCTGAAGTTGGTTGGCCTAGTTGCCTGGTTAGGTTAAGTAATATTCCCCCGTCTAACTAATCTGATTCTTTTTAGGTAATAAGGCAGAGAAATGGTCCAAAATCTCTGAAGTCTCTTCAAATTTAAAATGGCTTCCCCCAGGATGGGTCTGGGTTTGCGGGGAAAAATCTAGCCTATTCGGTATTACCCAAAATAGCACAGGCATCTGTGCACCTGCCTTCATGCTGTCTAACATTGATGTTGTTCCAGAAACTGAGCCCATCCCTCTTCCCAGCATAAACCTCCTGGAAGGACACCGAACTCGTGAAGCTGTGATGCTACTACCCCTGCTTAGCTGTGTTATCCAATCTACTTGCCTCAAACATCCAGCAGGTTTACAAATCTATCCAGAACTTACAAGACCAGCATAATTCACTAGCCCGGGTGGTTCTGCAAAACCGAAGGGGACTAGACTTGATCTTAGTCAAAAGAGGAGGGTTGTGTGTAACTTTACAAGAAAAATGCTGTTTCTATGTTAATAAATCTGGAATAGTACGAGACAGAATAAAGAAACATCAAGAAGAGTTAGCAAAGTGACGGGAGGAACTTTACAATCAACCATTATGGTCTTTGTGGGGAGGGATTCTCCCCTACCTCCTGCCTCTACTTGGTCCACTGCTAAGTATACTCTTAATAGTTGCAGTGGGACCCTGCATCATAAACAGAGTTGTAACTTTTATCCGCACTCAAGTAGGGGAAGTTAAGTTAATGGTACTAAGGCAACAGTATTAGGAAGTTCCCACAAAATTTTAAATAACCACTTGCTGCTCCTTGAACTTAACCCC
>PVKC010051239.1:0-10446 GCA_004027635.1 Crocidura indochinensis
TAGGATTGACATCATTAAAATGCAATACTCCCAAAGCATTGTACAAATTTAATGTGATCCCTCTAGAGATACCCATTGCATTGCTCAGAGAAGTGGATCAAACACTTCTGAAATTCATTTGGAACAATACACCCCCTCGAATAGTTAAAGCAATCCTTGGTAAAAGGAATATGGGAGACATTACTTTTCCCAATTTTCAACTGTATTTTAAAGCAATAGTTATCAAAACAGCATAGTATTGGATAAAAAGACATACCCTCAGATAATGGAATAGGCTTGTGTACTCAGAGAATTCCCCCTAGACATACAATCATCTAATTTTTTATAAAGGATCACAAAATGGAGCAAGGAAAGTCTCTTCAACAAGTGATTTTGGCACAACTGATTAGCCACTTGCAAAAAAAGGGAACTCAAATCCCCAACTAACTCCATGTACAAAGGTAAAATCCAAAGTATTAAAGGCCTTGATATCAGACCTGAAACCATAAGGGATATAGAACAATACGTAGGAAAAACACTCCAGGACATTGAGACTAAAGGCATCTTTAAGGAGGAAACAGCACTCTCCAAATAAGTGGAAGCAGAGATAAACAGATGGGAATATATTAAGCTGAGCAGCTTCAGTACTTCAAAGGAAATAGAGCCCAGGATACAGGAGCCACCCACTGAGTGGGAGGAATTATTCACCCAATACCCATCAGATAAGGGACTAGTATCCAAATTATACAAGTTACTGGCAGAAATTTACAAGAAGAAAACATCAAATCCCATCAAAAAATTGGGAGAGGAAATGAACAGACACTTTGTCAAAGAAGAAATGCAAATGACTTAAAGGCACAAGAAAGAAATACTCCACACCACTATTCATCAGGGAAGTGCAAATCAAAACAACTATGAGGTACCATCTCACACCCCAGAGATTGGCACACATCACAAAGAATGAGAACAAGCAGTGCTGTCGGGGATGTGGAGAGAAAGGAATCTTATCCATTGCTGGTGGGAATGCTGTCTAGTCCAACCTTTATGGAAACTGATATGAAGATTCCTCCAAAACCTTGAAATGAAGCTAACAGATGATCCAACTATATAATTCCTAGGGATATATCCTAGGAATGCAAAAATCCCTTCCTCACTCCTATATTCATTGCAGTGCCATTTGCAATAGCCAGACTCTGGAAACAATCAATATGCCCTTCAACAGATAAATGGCTAAAGAAACTGTGGTACATATACACAATGAAATATTATGCAGCTGTCAGGAAAGATGAAGTCTTGATATTTTCCTATGCATGTATGTACAAGGTGTCTATTATGCTCAGTGAAATATGTCAGAGCGAGAGAAATAGATGCAGAATTGTTTCACTCATCTATGGGTTTTTCAAAAAATAGAATACATTTTTGTAATAACTCTCAAAGACAAAAGAGATGAGGGTTGCAAGGTCCAGCTCTTGATATTAAGCCCACCACAAAGAGTGGTGAGTGCTGTTAGAGAAATAACTCCATTGACAATTATCATAACAATGTGAATGAATGAGGGAAGTAGAAAGCCTATCTTGAGTACTGGCTTGGGTGGTGTGGGGAAGAGGGAGATTTGGGACATTGGTGATGGAATGTTGCACTGGTGAATGAGGGTGTTCTATACATGACTGAATCCCAACAATAATCACATTTGTAATCAAGGCTTTTAAATAAAAATATTTAAAAAATCAAAATAACTATGATGCTTTTTGAATGAGAAAACTAAATTTTTTATCAACCTATCATATTTTCAATCATGGTTAATGGATCATTATTCTCAAGGGAATATTGAGAGTTTGGAGGATAAACATAAGGAAGAACCTTCTTGCAAAAAAACACTATTTAAATATATATACAAGTATGTATAAACATATAAGTACATATTAGTATATACACATATATGTGTGTATATTTATATAAATTTTTTACTTCCAAACACAAATTAACTCAGAATGCCCTCACACATTATACTACTTCTTCCCACTACTGCACACAATAGCCACTATATTCTCTATTTATGGATTTAAAATTTCTGATTTCAGCCAGTAATTTTGAAATTGATATTTTGAAAATATATAGACACTACCATGAGACAGCTCATGCTGAGGCTAATTCAATTTGCCATACCAAGTTCAGTCTAGATATCACTGTTCCATTGCAGAGTTAAAGGAGAACTTTTCTTCAACTGAGATAAGATTGATAAGAGAGGAAAAAAACTGAAAAAAATGAGGACTTCCCAGAGGCATATGAACCAATTTAAGAAGTAAAAGCTACATTTTTACATTTTAAATAAAAGACCCCATTTAAAAGAAAGAAAAATGTTAAAGCTGAGACCTTAGAACTCTTTATGAGCTCTTTATAAGCTGTTGCTATTCTCTGTGACTAGGTAAAGCAAAGAAGGCAAAGATGCCAGAAATCGAAAACATGCCTGTCAGTTAAACTATTTATTACTGAAGTACAAAGCGTTAAGTTTTATTTTTTTTTGGTTTGTTTGTTTTTTTCTTGTTTTGGTTTTTGGCCCACACCTGCCAACACTAAGGGGTTATGATCTTTGCGGGGTTTGGCTATCTCTCCAGCCTCAAGATTGGTTTCTTAAACTCTCTTACAGAAAATATTAACTAATGTTTAATTTTGCTCATTCCATCTTAAACATTTCATTTATTCTTCCTCTAGTAGCCTACATTTTATTCTCATTAAGAAAACAACTGCTTTCTCTATTTCTTTGTTGTTGTTATTGTTGTTGTTGTTGTTGTTTGTTTTGGGGCCACTTCCTGTGACGCTCAGGGATTACTCCTGGCTATATGCTCAAAAATCACTCCTAGCTTGAGGGACCACATGGGGATAGAACTGCATTCAGTTCTAGGTCAGCGCATGCAAGGCAAATGCCCTACCGTTTGTACCACCACTCTGACCCTGATGCTGTCTCTATTTCTTATGCAATACATCATGGCATAATAGCTCTTAAGCATAGTGTTATATAGTCATGTCTTCTCATTCTCTGCCAAAAATTTTATCCTTCTTTTCACTAGTTTTTTATATCAGCCTAGGACAACTTATCTTTTGATTCAATTATTATTTTTGTTGTTGTTCATTGATGCTTTCTTATTTACATAATTCTTAAACTAGCTTCTGCTGGTAGTCTTGTACTTTCATTTTCCTTTCCCACTGTGCTCCCCTGCAGAGTGCCTGAAAACCTTTAGGCCAGATGATGCAATTTGAATAAATAAAGAAATGACCTAGCTCATTTACTTATAATGCTAGAGAGTATCTAGAGACAAAGTAAGCTATGTCAGCCCTAGAGAAAGAAAGTGGAATAGCTTGATCCAAAGCATTTTCTATTGCTGCCCTAAACATACATTTCAGTTGCCTTCCATAATTGTGCTTATTGGTCAGGAGAGGATATGACATGCCATCAATGAACTTTAAGGTCATGGTAAGTCTACGGAGTTCTTCCTTTCATTTTTTGGTTTTACATGATTTTTAGTTCTAAGATAAAATTGTTTAGGACCTCAGTTATAATGTTCTAAGTATTTGGTGAGGTGAAAGTGTAGGGAAATACTGCCTGAGTATAAATATTCAAAAAGCTTCATTCAGTAAACCTCTCTACCCTTAAATGCAAAAGAAAAGTTAAAAAAAGAAAAAGTACAAAAATTTAAAGAAGAGCTATTTCATTAAACAGTATTTAATAATATTGTTGGGGAGGGGGCAACTGCATTTCATCATAAAGTAATTGAAAAAGAGGAAATATAGGAGATAAATAAGAGAGTTAGAACAGAAAAACAGAAACAGAAACATAGAGAGAGAGAAAAAGAGAGAAAGAGTGAGAGAGAGAGAAAGAGAGAGAGAACAACACACATAGCACAATGAGTAAAAAAAACAGACTTGGAATTAAAAAATAAAGAAGCTGGTTGTCAAGGATAGAGAGGGCTATTGCTAGGCGAGTCCTAAGTGTGCATAGGGGTGAGAACCCCAATAAAATGCTAGCAGTAATTCTAAAAGAGAGCAAAAGAAATGCAATAATAATGCATCTTCACAAAGTGTGTCTCCAAAATGAAATGTTAAATTCCTCCCCTATGAACCCTATGAATTTTTCCTCCTTGTGGAACATGTGGTAGAGAGCAGAACTCACGAACACACAACATGAATGTCTCCATAGGTAGTTAACCCTACTCTTCTGCCTCCCGTCACTATGAGAATGATAACCTCTAGTTTCTTCTCACATTTGAAATAGTCAAGGTAGGTTACTTGGATTCCCATATAGTCTGAGTGAGTGTGTCTGTAATAGAAGGACATTCTGTTCTGGGTTAATTTTTGCATCCTTGCCTGAACTGCTGGGATTCAAACCATCTAGCACTTTGATTTTTTGAGATAAATGACTAAATTATTATGAATTTCTATATAATAAAGAAATTATTTGAGGCCTTGATCAGTATTTTAATATTTCTCTGACCAGAAATATGCTATAAGAAAACAACAAATGCTTATCATGTAGCCTATAGTAAAATTGACTTTGAATCATTTTAATATGGATCATCATAATGATCAGAAATTTATAGATTATGTTAAGATTTACTGTGCATTAAAACTCCTTTTAATCTATTTTACTATATCAGTTTATAAATGCTTTACTGAAAATACTTTTGAAGCTTTTAGTATGTGTTTAGAGAGTTGTCACTGCATTTCAATTGTGACTATTCTGTAAAAGGAGTATGATCAGCTAGGTTCAGTGACTCACTATTGGTGTTCTTGGTCATTGCCAATGAGCCTTAAGGTTGTAATACAAAAGTAGGAAAAAATACAAATTAAGGATTAAAACAAAGTACCTTTTCCAGATTCTGGACATATTTTTACTAATTCTCAAGATAGTTTCTATATTGAATTATAGATTCTTAGTTATGCACAGGTTTCTTGAATATTTTAACAGAATCCATTACCTGTGCCATTGTATTCCAGTAACACCTCTCCCACTGTAATAAAATTGTCACAAGCTCTTGTCAATTTTTTTGTTTTGAGAACTATTGGAGTATAGGAATTGAGTGAGATAAAATATGGTCTGTCAGTATTAAGTATATGAATGTAAATAAGAAATACTACAGCGTTCAACTGTCTAGGAAAGATTATTTTTCATGATTTAGAAAGATCCTGTACTTCACATCCTCCATATATTGCCCCTTAAAGAATGGGTTAAAAACGTCATTCTGTAACTAATAGAGACATTATTATATTAAAGAAAAGAATTATTGATCATATAGTATGTTAAAAGGACAAGTTCTATTGAAAAACAGATAAAATTTTAACAATATTTATTTATCCTTGAATCTCGCGTTTAAGGGCGGTGGCGCTGGAGATAAGGTACCTGTGCTAACCTAGGACGGACCGCAGTTCGATCCCCCAGTTCCCCATATGTTCCCCCGTGCCTGCCAGGAGCGACTTCTGAGCGAATAGCCAGGAGTAACCCCTAGAGGCAAGTGTCAGCCTTGCAAGCACTAGCCAAGGAAGTACTGTGGTTCGATCCCCCGGCGTCCCATATGGTCCCCCCAAGCCAGGGGCAATTTTTGAGTGCTTAGCTAGGAGTAACCCCTGAGCGTCACCGGGTGTGACCCAAAAACCAAACAAAAAAAATTTTTTTTACGTAGTTTAGAGTACATGCATTTTTAGGCAATTCACACACTTTCTGCTCCCTTTGAAACCCAATACTGTGAGAGAAAAAAAAAACGCAAAATGAAGTAATTGCTCAAGCTATTGAGGAAAGACGTTATTTTTCAACTTAATTCTTACCTCTTCTTTTTATATGCTGTAAAAATTTTAATAATAAGTGGGAATAAACATGTTAGTACTTCTAAAATTTTCAAGAGTAACCCCTGAGCAAGTTTGAGGATGGCCTAATTCCTCCCCAATTGTTGTCATTGAGAAGATATTTCCTAGCATTATTTATTACCAATACAGTTTTGTGTGAGGATTTACTTCTAGTATTTTTTCTGCAAAAATGTTTACCCTCACCATTCATTATTAGCCTAGAAAATAGAAAACCATTACTTCTGACTTGCCAGCTTTATAATTTTTAAACTTTCTGTCTCATTTCACCTGGGTAAGCTTTGAACTGTAACCCATGGATAGATCATCAGTGTTTGTGTGTCTATGTACACATAACTTTATGTTTTTGTGTTGGTCATCTCAATGTCTATCTAATGTCTGTCTGCAATATACATATGTCTGTTTATCTTGTATATTGTCCTTGCTCTTGTTATATACAACCCTTCCTTATCCCCTTTGATTACTATCTTACAAATTATTTTCTAGCCCTTCATTCTCTCAACCATCATCTGTTATTCCCCCCTGGTTTATCAATTTTTATCCTCAGTTCTTAACTCCTCACAAAATAGAACATTCTCCCTACCCCAGTTAACTTGCCAACCAGCTCCCAAAATGAAAAGAGATCTCAGCCTGAGAAGAAGCTGGCACTGCCGTTGTTTCTGATTTGCTCTTGCTGGCCATTTTTCTCCTACCTCCCTTCACTTATGAACAGTTTCTCGCTACCAGATTTGGTTTCTAAGAAGTCCCCAGCTTGAGGACATTTCCTATTATATAACTGCTGGGAACGATTTTTTTTTAAATCTCAGCAAGAGCAAATTACAGGCAGAAGCTGTGCACCAGGTTTTACACTCCCCTCCCAGATATTTCAAAAGACTTAAAGGGAACATGCATAAAACATTTGAATATTTCTTTAGATGTATTTTTAATAGGTATAAATCTTATTGTCTATCATCTTAGGTAGTGGGAATTTACCACATTTTTTGAAATCTGCTTAGTAGGAAATCCTAGTAGATAAGGTTCTTTAGTGTTTTGAGTTCATGTTAAAATCAGGTTATTGGGATTTTTGGGTTTGTTATCTTTGCTTCCATATTCACCAATAATACCTTATGGCACTGTTCCTTTTTGCATAGGTCCATTAAAATATGGAAATCTTATGTGTGAAAACAAGTTCTTCTCTAATATAGAACCACATAAATTTTATATTGAAGTGAGGCCATACAGCCTAAACACATGTCATAGAGACATAGCTTAGGCTTTTGAAGATTGTAAATTGGCCATTTATCCATTAATCTTGTATCCCATCTATGGAAATAGCACGATTTTCTACACCAGCACCAGGAATCAGACCTGAGAAAGGCACTACTGCTGTCCTGGCTTAAACTTACTCCAGTGTGGGTTCATATAATAGCCTGATGACTTGGTAACAATAAAAGCCTGCTTTCAGGTCAGGATTCTCTGCATTGCTACCTAATGATGAGATAAATCCAGATGACGCCCATATCACCTTGATTTTGAGACAGGATCTTGAACTACAGTAACCTGACAGCAACAACTGTGATTGTGAAGAGCTTTTATGGGGACCACAGAGAAAGGCTTTGGGGTTGGACAACATAGTATGCCTGGAGCCTCTTGTTGGTCCTATGCCAGAATACTTCATGGGTAAGGTCTTATACCAGGAAACTTCATAGTTAAGGTTTTTCTTTTCTCTTTTCCCATATTTTACTATGTTCATGCAAACAGCATAAACTGCCACACAACACACTTTTTAAATTGTATTTTTTTTCTTTTTTTTTCTTCTTTTTGGTTTTTGGGTCACACCCGGCAGTGCTCAGGGGTTACTCCTGGCTCCATGCTCAGAAATTGCTCCTGGCAGGCACAGGGGACCATATGGGGCACCAGGATTTGAACTGATGACCTTTTGCATGAAAGTCAAACACCTTACCTCCATGCTATCTCCCGGGCCCCGTATTTTTTTTTATCTTTAAAAAAAAGAGCTTGATAACTCTTATGCTATTGTATTATTATTATTGTATTTATTGGTGATAAAATAATTTTCAGAAATATATTTTACTGAACTTTTTCTTTTTCTTGTCTTTCATTTTTAGTTGTTCTTTCTGTTTTTAATTTTTTAATAACTTTGCTTTCCCTAATCTTAAAACAAATGAATTATGATCAGTTATGTCAACCATGTGATGCTTTTTCTTTAAATAAAAATTAGCCCTGGTATAGGATTAGAATATTATAAAATATTACTTAAATATTTAAACGTGTAAAATTCAACACAAAAGTTTTTGTTCTGTTAATATGTTTTTATTGTATTTTAATATCACATATCTTTCCCTTCCTCAAGTAATTAGTTATCTGTTTTGCAGGAGCAAAATGAAGCCATATAAGTAAATGAAAATAAAAAGTTACCAGCTATGTGAAAATATAGCAATGTTACAAATTCAAATAATTCTGTAGAATGATTGTAAATATAATAAACACATTTTAACTGGATCAAGAACCAGAGATATTGCACGGTTTTAAGGTGTATGCATTATACAAAGTAGTTCATTTTTACATACCTGGAATTTTATCTGGTTCATTGAGCATGACCAGATATAATTCCTGAATGTAGAGAAAAAAAGTAACTCCTGAAAATAACTGAATGATGCCTCAAGCCAAAAATAAAATAATGATCCTACCTGGATTTTTTGGAGGGCTATTCTCAGTGACACTCAGATTTACTCCTGGCTCTGTGCTCAGAAATCTTTCCTGGCAGGCTTGGGGGATCATATGGGATGCCAAAAATATAACCAAGGTCCATTCAGATTCAGCCACATGAAGGCAAATGCCCTACCATTGTTCTATATCTGCAGACCTCTGCCTAGATCTTTTAAGTCTAAAATAGTTCAAATTAACTATTTTTTATTTTTATTTACGATTTTTATTTTATTATTCTAGTGTAAAAGATACATATTTCTGCTTACTTTGCTTTTGGAAAGTCTTAAAGAAAATATGAAAAAGCTTGATCATTGAAAAAGGCACTGGGGTTTCCTTAGAAGAAATACACTGGAACTTTGGTAACAAAAATAAATTTGCAGCCAAATAATTAGAAGTAGAAACAATACAATGAAAGAAAAGTTCTTAGTTGCACTGATCTGATAATAAGCAGTGAAAGCTGTTTGCTTGTTTGTTTATTTTGGGTTTTGGGTCACACCCAGTGATGCTCAGGTTTTTCCTGACTCTGCACTCAGAAATCGCTCCTGGCTCAGGGCCAGGATACAGGGGAGCGAATCAGCATTTGTCCTGGGTCAGTTGTATGCAAGGCAAACGCCCTACCACACTGCTACTACTCTGGCCACAGGGAGAGCCATGTAGAGGCAACACCTGAGATAAATATTGATCATCGACTTTTTAACATTTTATTTATAACATTGCCCTTTGAAAATAGTTAATGTGTGTTTTTACAAATACTCTAAATGATCTTATATATAAAGTTTTATATATGTAAAGGAAATCTAAAGATTATAAATACATATAGGAAAAATAATAAACTCAAAAGATGTCCCACCTTGAACCTAAATAAAGAAATTGCCACTTAAAAATTTAAAGTAAAAGACCAGGTACTTTGTAAATCAAGATCTTCAAATATTAAATTTTTCATTGATGGAAGAAGGACAAGAAGATAAAAGAATAATAAATGTTATTGAATTGCTATATTTACAATTATTTTTGGTAATAAAATTGTTTGCATTTATCATAATCTTTTATGGGGGAGTCACACTTGGTGACACTCAGAGGTTACTCCTGGCAGGCCTGGGGAATCATATGGGATTCTGGGATTCTAACCAGGGTTCTTCCTGTGTTGGCCACTTGCAAGGCAAATGCCTTATAGCTGTGCTGTTTCTCCAGCTCCTATTTATCATAATTCTAGTAAAATATATTAATAGCATAGGACCAAGTTCTCAACTGAAAAAGTACATGCTTTGCAGTTGCAGGAACCTGAATTCAATCCCTGGCACTACATGAGTCCAGTGTGCCAATGGGAGTAGCTATGGTAGAAATTTAATATTGCAGTGTAACAGCACTGCATCACTGATCTCCAGAACCAAGGCACCAGGCTTGCTTCTGAAAGTGCTAAAAGTTCATCATGGCCCCAATCCCCCATCTCCAAATCTGAAAAAGAGTCTTTATAAAATTTTTAAGATATGTATATTAAAAGTTTTCTCGAAATTTTATTTTTTTTTATTAATTAACAATGATTGTTTTATTTTAATTTAAATTTTTATTGTGACTGAAGTTCATTACATAGAATTATTTACGGTACATAGTGACAATGAATGAAGGGCATTCCCACCACCAATGTTGTCCTCTCTCCACTCCTGTTCCCAGCATGTCTCCCATATCTTCCTCCTTTGCTCTCCCGCTCTCCCCCCACCCCCAGAATACTAGTGTAACTGGTCTCCACTTAGCAGCTTGTTGTAGGTCGGGTATCTATTCTATTTGGTGTTCCAGTCTGATCATTTTTTATTTACACTGCATGGTCATATGACTGGCCCTGGTGACATTCTTTTCTCCCCTCAATTTATGAGTCTGAATGCTTCAAGTTGTGCTATTCTGTTTGAGATA
>PVKC010051240.1:0-10446 GCA_004027635.1 Crocidura indochinensis
TCAAATAAAACCACATAACTTGAACTAACTAGTCCCGCATCCCAATTGGGGGGGTGGATAGGGGAAGTACCAAGACCAAACAGGTGTAGGACCACTAAGTAGTTAGCTAGGCACAGAGGGGACCACTTCTCCTGGCAGCTCTGGGGGTGAGGGAGGAGGATATGGGAGGTAGGACAGGAATGGAAGCGGAGGGAGGATAATTCGGTGAAGGGAATTCCCCTGGTTTTATGTTAACATGTACCTAAAATATTATTGTCAGTGACACATAAGCCACTATGATTAAAATAAAAATTACATTAAAAAAACAACCAACCAACCAACCAATCAATCAATCAATAAACCTTAAAAAACAAAAAAAGACAGAAAATAGGGGGCCAGAGTGGTGGCACAAGGGGTAAGAAGTCTGCCTCTCCCGTGCTAGCATAGGACAGACTGCTGCTCCATCCCCCAGAGTTCCATATGGTCACCCAAGCCAGGAGCTATTTCTGAGTGCATAGCCAGGAGTAATCCCTGAGCATCACTGGGTGTGACTCCCAAAACAAACAATAACAAAAAAACAATCCAGAAAATTAGAAGAGAGCTGGGCTGACTTTTTTTTTTTTTTTTTTTTGGTTTTTCGGGCCACACCTGTTTGATGCTCAGGGGTTACTCCTGGCTAAGCGCTCAGAAATTGCCCCTGCTTGGGGGGACCATATGGGATGCCAGGAGATCGAACCGTGGTCCTGATCTTTGGCTAGTGCTTGCAAGGCAGACACCTTACCTCTAACGCCACCTCGCTGGCCCCAGGCTGACTTATTCACTCAGTAAATTTCTTTTCTAGCTCAACATTTTCTGTGTGTGACATTAGCAACGGGATAAAAAAATAAATGATGGAAATGCATCATTTCTGCCATAAAGAATCTGCAATAGGACGCGCAGACATTTATCAAATAATCCCAGTTATTTATTTAAATGCAACTTTGGGCACTTGCTATGAGGGCCAACACAAGAGGCCATGAGAGTTTGAGAGGAAAATGAATGCAGCAAAGACAACATTACTGAATGAGCTGATAGCTAAAATGCAAAGGAACAGGGCTGCAGGAGGGAGAGCACAAGATGAAGGAGCTCTCGTCTGGTGGGTCATCCAAGTAGCAGAGGTGTAAATGGACATGCATCAGGAGCAGGAAGATTCTAGCACTGAGGGGAAGGATCCCTTTCTTGCATTTTATAGAAAAACAAGTTGATCATGTTTGTGAGTGGCAGGAGTAGCAGGTGAACGCAGAAGGAAAATTGATGATTCTGTGAGTCATTTTGCTTTATGCCAGATTATTACAAGCCAGTGATTATTAAGTCTCGAGGCTGTTTTATTTTACAGAAGAGCAGGAAATATGTTTCCTGGGGACTAATAATATTCAGACCTGTAGCTTTCTGTAGGTGTGCCCTGAGTTAGGCAGCAAATGTATTTCTAGAGAATTGTGTCTAATTCACATTTTTGTAAATTGACTAATTTTAAACACAGCATGAAGTAAGCTTTATAAAAGGAAACCTATGGTGCATCCCTTTATAAAGTACAACATCTTTTTGAAAAACAAGTGTGCTTTGTAAATCTCTTCTTTAGTGGAAGGAAATAAGGGAGCAAAGATGCTGAGAAACTTAAATTCACTTCCACCTAAGGATGCAACAAATGAGCAGCTTTGTTTCAAATGCCTGGGTCTGTAAATATTTTAGGAGGAAAGCACCATCTTTTTGTCATCTTTATTATTTTTAGAAAGAAAGCTTGTTGAGATAAACAATCTTTGGCTTCATTTTAATTGGAAATTCGCAACTACTGGAGCATTTTCAGGATACTGTTTTCCCTCACAAGAATGGAGCAGGTGTCTGTTTTAAAGATCAGCATTTTCTTTTTTCAGGTTCTCTTTCAGTGCTGCTCAGAAGATAAATGATTTTTTGTGTGGAAAGAGCTAGCATTGATTTACTTGATTACTTTCATTCTCAGAGAGTTGATTTAATAGCGGCACTGCAATGTGTCTCTGATGTTGTGGGATTGTTTTGTCCAAGATTCCAGTGACACTTTATAGACATTACCTGGAGATTGATTTTGATACTTCTTTCTTCTGTAGTTGGATTATAGGTCTACTTGATTTGGAACTTATCTAGAAAAGAGAAACTTTTTCCAACTGCTCATTTTCCTCTGATATTCATAGATTTCTAAAAAATTTCTTATGTCTCAGTCTCATGGTTTTTTATATTTTATGAAGAATAAAACACAAAATATGCCCAACCTTTATTCAAATATAAACTACATGCTTTCAGTTATAATGAACTATTAATAACTTCTTACTATAAAATTTCAACAGTATTTTATGCCTCTTGGGATGATTATTTACTAAAAGTATAGAACTTATTTTAATATTCATGACAAGAAAAATAAATGTACCTTTTAGTAAATTCTAATTTTCAAGCATTTTCTTAAGATCAGTCTGAAGAGGACCAGAGATAGTACAGTAAGTAAGGTGCTTACATTGCCTGAGGCAGATCCAAGTTTGATTCTCAGCATCTTATATGGTCCCCAGCACATTGTCAGGAGATCAGGAGTGAAACCTGACCATGAGACCAAGAGTAATTCCTGAGCATTGTCAGGTATCACCCCCAAACAAAATTAAACAAAAAGTTAGCCCCCTAAATAGCTACCATATGACACCAGGAAAACATTTAAATTGTATATATACTATAATATTTAATATATATAAATGGTAAACTGAAGATCTAAAATACTCTTTCCCATTTAATTATATAGCAAAAAAGCTGTTATTAGTTTATAGCTAAATTAACTGATTTAGTTTGTCATTCTTTTTTTTTGGGGGGGGGGTCACACCCAACAGCGGCGCTCAGGGGTTACTCCTGGCTCTGTGCTCAGAAATCGCTCCTGGCTGCTGACAGGTATACCATATGGGATGCCGGGATTCAAACAACCGTCTGTCTGGATCGGCTGTGTGCAAGGCAAATGCCCTTCCTCTGTGCTATCTCTCCAGCCCCTGTCATTCATATTTTTAAATGACAAACATACAGAAAATTAAATCTGTGTGCTAATATAGCTATGAATTAATGCAACTATAAATTTTAATTATTGGGTGTGGCCATACTTCTCCCACCAAAATGCAGATGATATGGATTATAGGAACTAATATTACTGGCTCTTAAGTCATTAAAAGGACTATCTTACCCAAAGCTCTATACAGAGTCAATGGAAAATGCATACAACCTCTATGGACAATGGTACAGAAATTTCCCTCTGGACTAGCTTTAAGTCTGGTATCTGGTTTTCCTCAGCCTGTACTTTCCTCCCCCATTCCTAAATTCCTATCTCTGCTTAGTCTGCATTTTACTTGTCCTGTCATGCTTACTGGCTTCTCTGATTACATGCTCCTCACCAGGGAACAAACAGCTCTAGTGGGTGTGCATGAATGCTCACCTGTGATGAAATCAACATGTTGGTTTTTTAACTATCTGACACTAATCAGCTGTTGAATTGAATTAGGCTACATTGAAATCCTAAAACCTGATCAAGTATCATTAAATCCATGCATAAAATTAGTGAAAATTCATAAAGGAATAATCATTAAATAAAAATCAAAAAAGGACAAATGGGAGATGTTGTTTGAATAATAGTTTCTCTGGGAGAAAAGGATGGGAGTCAGATACACTTCCTAACATCAGGTCTAATGGAACTAAGTGGATTCTGTAACAAAGACTCCCTAGGAAAGGCCACTTGTATATCATAGCAGAGAGGTATAAGACGTCTGTGAGCATTTTTATTCAAATCCAGTCATTCACCTTCCACAAGTCTCCTCCTCCCATCTCCCTGCATCAGGACCCTGGTCCTGTCCACTGCAATTAGAGCAGAAATGAACAAGTCCATGCAAAACAGTTGGCTCATCTATACACACAAGGGAAGAAAAAGATGCTTTGGTGGATCATTGCATCTGAGCTTTGGCTCTAGCTTTCTCGGTATTTAAACCTTACCCAGTGGGTAAGCAGACAAGCCCAGGGAGAAACTGAAATGGAATGAAAGGAAGGTGCCTGAAGATTGGCAGCTTAGCACATGACAGTGTTGTGTAGCCCTTTCCAGGGTCCATAAGAAGCCGCAGAAAGCAGCAAATGTAGAGGGGAACTGGGGGAAATGGTTATTTAGTCAAAAACAAAACAAAAAAAACCCAAAGAAAATGGAGTTAGGCTTTTGAGTAGTACTCTCCTCAATTCAGAGAAAAAACAAGTCTGGTGAACTGATTCTACAGGCACAAAAGAGAGATGGAGAATGCTAATGGGAAGAGATTAGCCACAATATGTACTTTCTCCCTCACAAATAATTTACAAGCAACCAATTTGGCTTCTAGAAAGAATGCTTGGTTGAGGAAACAGAGGGAAGGGTCAAAGGGAAAGGACAAGTTTATCAACAGGAGTAGGAGGAAGGCATTTCCAAAGCCAACAAGTTATCTTAGAGTGCCTAAGCAATTTTCTTCATTACTGGAGGCAACTGCCCCAGTCCCTACATCACTCTGTCTCTGTCTATGAATCTCTGGAAAATTCTGCTCACTTCCCTTAGCCTTGCTTATCTGAACTCTGCAGTCAAGAAGAACACATTGATAAATCTCTTCATATTGAAATAAGATCCCCATTCCTTTAAAAGAAAAAAGTATCTCTGAAGCCATCAAAGCCAGGTTATCTTTTGAAAAGCTCAACCGACCTTTGTCTGCCTAAACTTTGAAGAATTTCCTGCTGGTCTTTATAGAAGTTCAGTGGGGCAGGGAGTTGTTTTCAGTTATTTTTAAATGCTAAAATGATGATGCAGGATTAGGTATTTGGGTTACTCCAAAGGCAAAACTAAAACAGGAGTGAAAACTAATGGGAAGCAGATGCCTGGGAGAATGACCATCAAAGAACTTGAACTTTGCGAATGGAATAGTTGGTGAAAAGGGTCAAGGTATCACCAGGAGGCATCTGAGCATTTCTGGAGGGGATTCAAGCATTTGAATGAGGCTGAATTGAGTAACCACATGTTCATAATCTGTAGTTTACAAAGTCCTCACTGTGGTGAGCTGCTCCCAGATTATATAGATTTTACCAAGGGCTGAAATGTGTTATATGCAATGTATGAATGTGACATTTACCTTATTTAATATTACTGCAGAGGAGGTCAGGCCAATAATTAGAGAACATAGGGATATAGTTCAAGTGAAACATAAAGCCCTGAATTTGATTCCTGGAACTCCATCCTCCACTCCAGCAACCTTTGAGATTCTCTGGAGCTTATTTCACTCATCTTCACCCCATCACCATTATTCTTGAGTATTACTAGAAATGGCCCCTAAAAATACAGTGAAGGTCAAGGATGTGACTCAAACAAAGAGTGCAAATATTTTGGGTGCCAGAGGCTGGGGTTTAATCCTCAGCACTGCATAACTACCACTAAACCCCATGTATAAAGCCCAAACTGGTACTAATCCTTTAACACTGTCAGTTGTGACTCAAAAGCAGAAAATAAAAAGAGACAGATAGACACACAAATAGAGATGAGAGGTACAGAGATAGAGGAAAATTAAGGAAAATTAAAAAGCATATAAAAAGCACAAGAAGGAGAATGTGAAAGTAGAAAATAGGAGGAGAGGGAGGTGGAGACTGTGAAGATCGGAGAGGAGAGACTGATCAGAGAAACAGAAACACCCTTATTCAGTCTTCGTTTTTTATTCACAAAGCTTGTGCACACTTTCTATCTCCTTTGGCACTATTCTTACAGCTATTGCGAGAAGATAGACTCTCTCCAAAATATGGCAAATAATGATGGATTCTTGGGCTATTCTGCAATCAGTAAGGCCTTAAGAATGAGATGCTTCGTGATATGGACAGTAGGAGTTCTTGTCACTTGGGGCAGTCAGATTCTAACCAGTATGGCATCTTGTCATATTTAATCCTTTGCTCCAGAGTATTTTATAATCATTTCCTGATCTTTATGGCATCCTTGACAGGCAAGTGGTGCCATTTCTGATTTAAAGATGAAACAATGGAAGCAATTTAAAACTATAGCAGTGAGTTCAGGGCTGCAAACAAAAGCTAAAACTCTTCTGCTGTCAGTTTTCTGCTTAGGTTCCTTGATCAACACTTGCAAGCAGCTATTCTTGAGCCAGTGTTGGCCTATCCAGATGCTTTCTGAAAGCCTAGGTATTCTGGGTGTAGTGCTTGGATGGGAGACTTCCAACTTGGAAGGTCACAGGGGCTACCAGCTCTTGCTTTGTCTGAATGCCAATAGCTCCTCCTAAATATTAATCCTGTGGTCTCTGCTTTAGATTTTCTTCTTATTATTTTAGTCACTAGGCGACTAAAGTTTGTGTGTGTATACAATGGTCAGTGGAAGTGTGTGTGTTTGCTTGTGTGTATGTATGTCTAAATGTATGTACATTTGTGGGTACATCTGAATCATATGGTTTTTACTTTACAGTCCTTACTTCCAATGTTCAGAGAAAGACTGAACTTTTTTTCACTGTATCATTTTGATAGCAAGCCTGTGAATACTAATGAGAGAAAAAATATTTTTCTGGGGAAAAATATTTCCGTGCATCCTGACATTTTTGGCAAGTCGTTTTCAAATCATAATGGAAAGTTTTGATAAAGTGAATTACCTTTTGTGCTGAGTTGTTTTCTTTGTATGTCTCCATGCCTACCATTCTCTTGGTTTTCTATTAAATTATTATTTTTGCTGTATTACTTTACACGTTGTAATTGCTTTGTTATCACAGATAGAGAAAAAGGTGGGTTCATTTTATCCTTTTATCATCTAGTATCTCAGTGAATGGATTGTAAGACTCCTCATTACCATAGTTTTGTTCTGCACAGCTTTTAATGATAATGCCCTTGTCATTTCTTGTAATATAAGCTATAGAAATCTTCTTCTTAAAGAAGAGAGAGATTAACAAGTCAGAATATAGTTCCTAGATGAATTGATAAGGATATTTCATATTTCATTTGAAAAGCATTAATTTAAGGACAAGGCACGGATGAAATAAACAAAAGATGGACAAGCAAGTATTTGAGACTGAATATTCTTTGTTGGGCCCACTAATTCTGCTGTCACCTTCAAATATATAATTTTTCCTTTTTTTGTTTCTTGCATGCATACTTCCTATGTCTTTTTTAAATGCTAAATGTCTTTCTGATTTTGAACTTAATGATTTTTTATATGCAAATAAATTATTTAAACACAGTGATTACAAACAATTGTAGTTGGGTTTCAGTCATAACAGGAACACCCCCCTTCCCCTGTGCAACCTTCCCATCATCAATGCCCCCATCCCTTCCCTTCTTCACTCCCCGCCTGTATTTGAGACAGGCTTTCAGGGATCATTTTTATAGTATGAAATTAATAATTTTGTACATTTGTGCTTGTGTTCTGAAAGCTTCATAAGCTCCACACCGTCCTCTTCTGTCAAGGTGGGGTATTGTCATATCAATCAAGGCAACCCCTGTAGGACTACTTTGGGAAATAAGCACGGAAGAAGGAGTTAGTTAATCTGTGGAACAAATAAGGAGATCAAGTTGCTGTTGAGCAAAGAGCTTCATGTTAAAACATAATCACAGGGCGAATCTCTAAGGATATCCTCTACATTGGAAGGGGAAACCCATTTCATTTCTCTAATTTCAATCTTAGTGTTTACCTAAATTTTGTACTTTTTACCCAGTTCTGAGTTAGTTCAAATCCAGAACCTTATTTTGGAGAGGATGTAGAAACCTTATCCTATATTCCTTTGGCCAGTTTCATAGGGCGAGAATCATTTATATATGCCCAGTTTAAACAAAATAAAGTAACAACTTTCAAAATTAATGTTTTTCCAAGGCAGAAAATACTAGAATTAACAAAACTATAGAATTGAGTATCTGTTAATTTCTCTATTTTGTCCAATGGTAGATATGATTTGGCAATCCTATGACTTGCCTGAAGAATAGATATCTGTGACTTGACGTCTTCTACATTCTAAATTTTATTAAGGATCTCTTGTCAGGACTGTTAGAGACTTTCCCCCCCCCTTCATAATGGCAGTGCTCAGGGCTACTCCTGGCTCTCTATTCAAAGGCTCATCTTGGTGGTCTATGTCTAGGGTGTTGGAGGCTATGCCACATTGAAAGTAAAACCCAGGCCTTGGTCATGCAAAAGCATGTACTTCAGTCTACTGTGCCAACACTCTGAACCTCATAATGGGAAACATAAAATTAATTTTTTGTATAGCATTTTCTTTTTTTAATTATTTGCCTACCATTTTTATATTAAATTTTTCCATAACCTGTAATTTATTTTCCATAATTTCACTTGCATTACAAGTGAAATTGCATTGGTCATCACTGTTTTTTACTAGTAACTGCTTCTTGCTTGTGCTCCCACTTGCCCCCCCCCCCATGTATGAGTAAATAGATCAAGTGCTTATGCATCAGAAATACACTTTCATGCTGACTTGTAATGATTCTCTTGAATTCCAAATTGATCTTCACCTCAGTGTAAAGGCCTCCCACATGCCAAAACTGTTCCATAATATCTTAAGTGCTAGTATTATTTACTCTTTGTCTCTAATTCTTCGCATGAAGTCCAAGACATATTAGGGACTCAATGTATTTTTGTTGAGCACATGAATTGAAAACGCACTTTCGAACAATAAGTATGTAGAGCCAGATGGAAAAGTTTACAGGGTGGTGGGCCCCTCCAATTTCTGCCGCACACTTGACCTTTTCCCTTAAACTTGCCTCAAGCTTATTCACTATATGTTTCAGCCTTGTTTAACTTTTTGATGCTGCTCAGAATATTAACATCTGGAGATAGTTCACAGCATAGGACACGCAGACCAAGTTAAGGCCAAGTTTCCTTGTAGCCTGACTGTAATAAATGATTTCCTGGCAGTAACCAAAGGCAGACTCACACTCCAGGCCTTGTCTGGTTACAGTTTCAGTTTCTGGTTTGAAGTGTCCCTCCAATTTCTCTCATTTACAAAGCAGAGATGGCTGTTGTGTCCAGAGCCAATGGAGAACAGGAGTTTGCTGAATCCTTGCTGTCTTTCAGCCCTCATTTCTCACCCAGATTCTCTTGGCATTTTAGTCCTGTCAGGGAAGGAAGATCCAAAAATCACATTCCTATAGTTTCACAACTTCAAAGCCGAGATGCTTTTTTCCAAGTATAAATATATTCTCACAGTTAACATTTGAAATTGAAATTTCAAATTTGTGCTTTTCTAAATGAGTGCATTTTTCTTCTTAGAAGACTTCGGAAGAATTAGTGACTTTCAGAAATCTGTAATTGACTTGGTGATGTTTACTTTGATAATAATATTCAAAAAAAGGTTTCTCCTTTGATGGTCTAAAAACTTCGAAAAAAATTTCTTTCTGTATATGTTTCCACATCATGATTTTTGTTTGTTAGTTATTGAACCACACTGGGCTCTCCTGCTCACCTTCCCTCTTGAAACTTTTATGTTGGCAATTAACCCAACTGGCAGCACTGTCCAATAAAAATATACTGTAAGTCACACATGTAATATAGAGCATTCTGGTTATTTCTAAAACCCCATCCCCCATATTGGTGTTGTAATATTTTGCCTTTGGTGCAGCAATGTATGTTTAAGACACCTCATTTTCTTGAGTCTTGCAAATAGTATTGAGAATAGTAAAGAATAAGGGGTTTTCTTACTTTTTCTTTATTTTTGGGGGGCCACACATTGCACCTCTCAGGGGTTACTCCTGGCTAGTACTCAGAAATTACTCCTGGCAGGCTTGGGGACTCCCAGGGATGCCAGGAATCGAACCCAGGCCTGTCCTGGGTTGGCCACGTGCAAGGTGAAAACCACACCGCTGTGTTATCTCTACAGCCCCTTCATTTTTATTTTTGAACAACAGTATTTCAAAATGATTTTGATTAGCAGTTTAATAATAAATTGATTAGTTATACTATGTTAAGCTTTACTTTTGGTTCTTTAAACTAACACTGTATAGAAGATTATTTCCTTTGAGTTCCCATTCTGTAAGGGCAATAATTTTAGCCTGAGCTTCTTTTGCCAGGAAAAAAACCTTTAGTTTGATATAGTCTTAATTGTTTACTTTTGTGCTGTTATTTTTGCATAGAGAGTTAAATCTTGATAATCAAACTTTAGTCACAAAAGAGATTCCAAATTTGCTAATTAGCACATTGCTGGACTGTTTGTAGGTAAACTAGAAATTTGGCTGGATGACTTGACTACAGATACTTGATATTCAATTGAGTTGAATTAACTGTCACATCTACTCATACTCACAACTGCTCCGAGGACTTTAAATTCCCACTAGCCCACAACATAGATGGTTGCTGATAAAATGCATTTCTTAATTAAGAAGGATTAACTTTTCCTTCTCCTTCCTCCCTCCCTCCCTCCTTCCTTCCTTTCTCCCTTCCTTCCTTCC
>PVKC010051241.1:0-10447 GCA_004027635.1 Crocidura indochinensis
GTAGCTTGGGAGTGTGTTAATTAATGGAAATAGGCTTGAGGAAACCTAGCATGTGGCTTACACCATGTGGTCCTTGTAAAATAGTGTCCCTCCTTGTTCAGAATGCAGGACCCCACACCAAGAATAACCAGGGCAAATCAACTCTGTTTCAGAACAACAACAAAAAATCAGACACCCCAGTACTTGGGAAACCAGCAAAAGCTAAAATTATGCGGGACTAAGGGCTGTAAATATCAGCAAAGCTGGTTTGCTAACCTCAAGGATTTATTCTTAACCATCTCCCAAACAGAAATGGAGGCAATGAGTGGTGGCCTTTACTCATATTCACAAACTATATAAACATGGATGGGGCTGGACTTGCTTACATCCTCTTGATGACCTGGTCCCCTGAGCACCACTGGATACATCCCTTGAGGCTCATGAGCACATCTGGGGTGGTTCAGGTCACCACTATCTCTCCCCCATCCGCCTGTCACTATAAGACCAGAACACTGAACTGACAGTGGGTTGGCCAGGAGTTGTTGGAAGGAGTACTCAAAATTCCTGAGTACTGCTTGGGAGGTCAAAAATCAAAACCAAACCAAAAAACCCCATGTAAGCATAACATATAAGGAATGTGTTTGTAAGAGGAGTTAGGAGATGTAAAGCTCTCAAATTGTTGAAGATTCTCAGAGAAAATGTTCTCTGCTAATATTCATGAAGATACCCAACAATGCTGGGCAGGAGAGATAACTCAATGAGTTGAGGACAGGTTTTGCATGTGGAGGCCTGGCTGATCTCCAGGACCTTATAGTTCCCCAGGCTGTACTAGTGTGTGATCCACTTTGCTGCAAAAAGCCAACAGTATTTTGTGTTGCTCCTCTGAGGATTCTTGATACACTGTATTCTGGTAGTCAGGGTGGTATTAATCTCAGCATTTTCAATTTTTCTTTTGAAAGTACATATTGTACCAATGAATTTTGATCCTCCAGTTTTGGTAGATACAAGCCTCGCTCTAGGGATTCTTTCCTCCTCAGCACTTTGAATTGTGTTCAATAGTCTGCCTCAATGAGATTGCTTTAAGAATGAGTCTTCTAGTTTTGGAATTGCCTTTCTGGAAAGTTCTGAGTGTTATTAAAATTGGGGCCACCATAATGTGAAGATTGAGGGTGTTCACTGAAACAATAAGAGAGTCAAAATAATTGCCTGACTTGATAGCTGGTTGCTTTAAGGACAGAGATAATAATCTATTTTACTCTATGTTCTATTACACCGGAGAGACAGCTCAAAGGGCTGATCACAAGATTTGCGTGCCAGTGGCCTGGGTTTGATTCCTGGTATTTGTGGTTCCCTTAATTACTGCCAGAACTGACCTTGAAGCACTGAGCTGGGAATTGCCCCTAAGCACTACCAAGTGTTCCCCCACAAATAAAACAAATTAAAATGTTCCACTTTTAGAAGTGCCTCTAAAAGCAGTCTGAGTTTGAACACTAGGAGATTCTGGTTACAGACTAGGGGCATTGAGGTTGATTCTCTCCTGCTCCAGTCACTCATACAGAGCAATACGAGATTCACTAATGAATCTATGGAACTTGCAGCCCAAAATGGTTTAGGAGGGGTTGGAAAGATAGCACAGAGAGTAAGGCACTTGCTTTGCATAAGGCCAACCCGAATTTGATCTCCAGCATTCCATATGGTCCCCTAAGAACTGCCAGGAATGATTCCTAAGTGCAGAACCAAGAGTAACCCTTGAACATCATCAGATATGATCTCAAAACAAACAGAGACAAACCAAAATGCTTTAGTAAGCTTAGAACTGGTTAAATGTTCTGGAAGACATGCTATGTTTTTCTGCCACCTGACACTGGGTTCAATGTAGTTCATATGAACTACAATGCTACCAGAACCAAGAACAGGAAACCATGACCAGGGATAGCCAAAGCACACCCTTTGGACTGCTTTATCTCCTCTAGCATGTCTCTGTATCTGCTGCCCATGTAGGCTTCCCCTCCCAGTAGGTGCCCACCTTTTGTGTATGCTGTCCCTCAAGCCCAGGGAAACCATTGAGCTGTTCTGTTACCCAGAAGTACCAGACCTTTCAGTGTGTAAAAAAGAAACCGAATTATCCTACAATACAGCCCCAGTGTTTGCTTCCTGTTCTCAATGCCAGGCACCTCACCACTCTGAAACTCTAACCCCACCCTGATATAGGTTCTTTTGCTCCTGGAAAGTACAGTTCAGCCACATATCTGTGTAGAGCTGGGTCTTGGGAGAACTGCTTCTGTCTAGGGCTGGTTTCTGCAGTCAAGTCAGCCCCTCTGTATATCCAGGAGGTCTCAGTAACTCAAAAGGGGTTCATCTCTAATTCTTCACTTGAAACACCACCATTTAACTCATTACCCCACTATCCACTTGGCCACCTCCATTAGCCAATGAGACAGGTTGGGTAATTTGAAGCCAGAATTGCCTTGGGTCTTCCTCTATTTCAAGCATAAGATGTGTAACAGTTAAGAAATAAGACAAATCTAACTGAGTGGTGTGGGCAATCCATCTTTCTTACTTTACAGGAATACAATTTATTTTTTTTACAAAGTCCTCAATAGAGAATTCATTTGAAAGCACTTTATGAGACCTACTGGGCCAGAAACATGCATACATGCACTTGTAAGTGCACATACATACACACATACATACCCCCAACTAATAATATTTGACTAGAGCTCACTGCTGCCTCGTTTTTCTTTAAAAGAACCTGGAATCAAGGAACAATTCTACATCACCAGGCATCGTAAGGCCAAGTCGAGGAGACACAGGAAGGTCAGAAGGTTCCAAAATTGTCACAACCACCTAGCCACAGAGCCAAAAACATCCCGCCACGTGAAATAGGCATAAAGCAGTTTTTTTTTTAAGAACACCAAACACATTCCAAATTTCTGAAGAAATTCTTTGTAACTTGGAGACAGTCTCTCTGTTCCCAGTAGGAGTATTTTCTGCGAGGTTGCTCAAAAAGAATAGAGAGGTGAATCTTGAGGTCATTATCAGGAAGGAAGTTTGTTGCAAGCAGCTCAGGGCTGAGGAAGCAACAAGACCTACCAATGTGTTACTCATATCGGTTCTGTGAACTAACCATAGCTTTTAGGGCAAGTCTGGTCACTTCAATTGTTTTTTTTTTTCCACTAGAGGTTATTTGCAAAGACCACAGGAAATGCTTAAGCAAATTTAAGGACTATTTCTCAAGCATTATTAGGGCAAGAACAGTAATTTAGAGACTTGGCTTCGAACAATTTAAGGCCTGACCCCTCCCACTCCAACTCCACCCACTTATAGGACAGTGGTAGAAGTGGACAGAAACTACGCTTCTGTGTAAATGGAAGGGGTTTGGGTTAAATGTTCACTTTTATTCCCTGCCCACATGGAGCGCTAACTCAATGAAATGTACCACCTAGATCAACAGACAATTTGAAGACTGACAGGTGGGAGTAGACGTAAAAACTCCACAGTGGTAGGAACGTGTGTGTTCTTTATATACAATTCTTTCCCACTTGGTATGCTCTTTGAACTTTTAAATAATCTTCAAAAGAAGTATAGCACCCATTTAGAAAGCGTTTAGAAATTTAAGATGTGACTTTGGGTCTACACTAACCAGCACAGGCAGCTTGGGCATTAAGCTCTGGCAAAATAAGACATTAAGCTTTGCCAGTAAAACAGGGTGAGAGTGGGCCTGACCCCCCATAGTCCCATAAGTCCATTGACAGTGTAGTGTTTTCTACAACTTAATCAGATTCTTGGCCAAATTTCTACCTGTAGGCTCTGAGTCTAATGCAATCAAGCCAGAGCAATAGTACAGTGGGTAGGGCCCTTCAAATGCTCGCACCCCATATGATCCCTCTGAGCACTGCAACTACAGAGTACAGAGGGAGGAGGAACCATCAGCATCATCGGGTGTGGTCCCAACCCCCAAAAACCACCCACCTCCTTCAAGAAATCTTTTTGCTCCTATTTCTCTCTGTCAATTTCCCTCTTTTGAGCTCTCCGAGGGAGTTTCCCGGAGGTTAAAATCTCCAGGGGGTTTTCAGGAGTCTTTTCCACTAGCTCTTAATTCCCTTGAGGACAAACACTTAGTCTTGGTTCACTTTGTTCCTCCAGGCCATCTCTTAAGACAGGAAATAGCCCGAGTGTCCCTGCCAAGACTCAAACTCATCACAGGACCCATGCATGCTTCTCAGGACTGCTGGAGCTGAGATTCCCCAGTAGGTAGTTAGCTCCTGGAGGCTCCTGGGGGGACACAAAGCCTCGGGTTGCCTCCAGCCCACCTGCTATGCTTTTGCTGGACAGACAGCCCTGGGATCAGTCTGGGCTGCTGCTGACTTTTGTAAGAACAAAATACAGGCAGCACCAGGAAACTCTGGCAGGGCTTTCCAGAGGAGCTAGAATTTCACTTTCAATTACTCTTTCTTCTAATTTTCAGGTGCACCTAACTGAACTACCAGAGCCGAAGCTTCTAATGGTAGCCATGTTTTTTCAGGGGACAGCAGGCAGCAGTGTTTTATGGATGTCACATCTGGAAGTGCAAGGAAGAACTTATGCTGCAACCTATGTTACAAGGCACAGATCAGTCCCCACCTGGCATGACCCCTGACCTGAGAGGCTGAGACTGTGACCAGGTGATTAGCAATCCCCTGTCCAGTCTTTTCTTTGGTGCCCACTCTCTTGGCACACGTTGTACTCCTGCCTCTGAATAAGTCAAAGCACGGCTCACAGGTGGACTGCAAAGTAAATATGACTCAATGGTTGATGTTGCAGCTTGGAACGGCTCCAAGCCAATTAGGAGCTGCCAGTCACACTGGGTGTTTGCTCTGTGCTTGCACTTTCCATACCAGCCATCTGCTTCTCTGCCCACAGCCCAGAGAGGGATGTTTTCAGCACACAGAACACTGCAGGGCACAGGGATACACATTTAAGAAGGAATTTACACTCCAAATGGATATTCAAGAAGACAGGTTTGTGGCCTCAGCTCCGGAATGGGTCTGTGTTGTTTCAATATCAAATTCAGTCAGCTACCGAGTTTTAATTCCCTCTTTGGGGGAATTCACAATGATTAAAGGTTGAAGATTTTGGCCGAGAGAATGGAGTTAGCTAAGTGGGGTGGAGTGGAGGAGAAAGGACCCAGAGACAGTGTGTGTGTGTGAGTGTGAGTGTGTGTGTTTGTCTGTGTGTAGGCACTCTGCTGTAATGGCACTGTCTTCCTGAGAGGAAAAGGGGCCTAAAGAAATCACAGTATTCAAATAAAAATCCAGTTCTGAAAAAGAAAGTCAAAGTGTGTTTTTTGTAAACATCAAAAAATAAAACTAAGGCGCCTAAATCAAAAGATACTATACAAAAAGATAAAACAAAACAAAAAAAATAAGGGTCAGAGAGATAGTACAACAGTAGGGTGTTTCCCTTGCAAGCAACTGATCCAGGACGGACCATGGTTCGAATTCCGGCATCCCATATGGTCCCCCAGCCTGCCAGGAGCAATTTCTGAGCACAGAGCCAGGAGTAACCCCTGAGTGCTGATGGGTGTGACCCCCCCAAATAAAAACTATTAAAAACAGCAACAACAACAAAAAAGTCCAAAGTAAAGATAAAACATTTCTTTTGTAAACATCATTTTAAAGATTATGTGACCCCCTCCACCATTTTCTGTTTGAGTTGCCTAAAACGTTTTTTATTTTTCCTGATTTTCAATATGGTACGGAAGTATCACAAGTTCATGGGCACTCTGCATTCTTTCCTCTGTAACCCCTGAAACATGTGAAATACTTCTAAACACAAAGTTATTAATCAAGTTTACATTTACGGTCTGATTTTTGTTGTCACAGATAATTTAGGTGACTGACCAAGGGAACATCAGAATGAGCCATCAAATTACAGGTTTCTTAGAATGCAGTGTTAAAAAGGAATGGACCGTGCTTAGGGTTGTATTACTGGAGCTAGACTGGGAGAAAGTTTAGGATTAACACATGTTAGCTGGATGAACCAATCAATGACTCAAATGAAGCAAATCAGGAGCCAGAAATTCAAAGGCTTAGAGAAGAGAAATTCAAGAGGTTTTTTTTTTTTTTTTTTTTTTTTTTGCGACTGATGTCTTCTATAATGTTTGGGGAGAGGAAAGAGATATTTTCATTTTATTATGAAAGATTGAGTCTCTACTCATATCAATACTGATTTTCTCCAGAAGCTCTTCAACACTGTGAGTGGGAATATAAATTGGGACAGTGACTATAGATAGAGGTTCCTCAGAAAGTTAAAAATAGAACCACCATGTGACCCAGCAACCTCAATTCTGGGTATTTATCCAAAGGAAATGAAAACAAAATCTAAAAGAGAGCACAGCTTATGTGACATCATGCTCATAGTCATCAAGAGTGATCGATAAGCAGTCAGGAGCAATCTTGGAGCAGCATTGGATGTGGCTTAAAAACAAATAAATAAAATAGAATAAAAAATAATAAAAGGGTCCCGGGAGATAGCATGGAGGTAAGGCGTTTGCCTTTCATGCAAAAGGTCATCGGTTCGAATCCCAGTGCCCCATATGGTCCCCCGTGCCTGCCAGGAGCAATTTCTGAGCATGGAGCCAGGAGTAACCCCTGAGCACTGCTGGGTGAGACCCAAAAACCAAAAAAAAAAAATAATAAAAGGAATCTTGCCAATTGTAACAACATGGATGAGCCTAGAGGACATAAGGGTAAGTGAGATAAGTCAGATTTAGAAATACAAATACACTATAAGCTCACTTCTATATGGGATCTGAAAACATGAAATGAACAGAAGCAAGAGTAGAATGGTACAATGTTTCAGTTATGAGATGAATAAGTTCTGGGGGTCTAATGTACAGTCTGGTGGCCATCATCAGAATGTAATGCCCTGTTCAGTACTTTTCATTTACAAAACAGAAAGCAAAAACCCTGCAACGGTAACCAAATGAAGTCATGAAAATGTTAACCAGTTTGATGGCAGTAATATTCAGTTTGCAATATATGTGTGTATCAAGACATCCAGGTTCTATATCTTGAATATATAGAATTTTTATTTGTCAATTATGGAACCGGAAAGAGGAAATAATATATAGTCATTTGCTAAAAGACATAGCATAATCAGAATCCTGATTTACTTCTATGTTTAATAAGCTATTATAAAATATAAATACTCTTGGGCCAGAGTGATAATACTTTGCTTTGCATAGTCCAGAAGGGCATTGTCTTGCATGTGGACAACCTGGGTTCGATCCCCTGCACCATATATGGTCCCCTGACCTACACTAGGAATGATCCCTGAGTTCAGAGCAAGGAGTAAACCTTGTCTGTACACAGTTGAATGTAGCCCTCAAAACAATATATATTATACAAATACATGTATATGTGTGTATAAACATTATTGTCTTATTTCACTAGTATCTAAAAGTATCACTAATTATTGATGAAATAATCTCATTAATTAGAGAAATATGAGTTTTCCTGTTAGTAGACCTTAATTAATACTTTTCTTAAAATTCTGAGGTAAAATAGTTTAATTTGGGAAATATGAGAGAAGAGGGAACCCCACAGAGTAAAAGAAAGGAAATGAAAGGGAGAAAAATGAAAGGAAATTAGAGGGAGAGAGAGTTCAACTCTCAAGGGCCAAGACTTTTGCACATATAAATTGGAGGAAAAAGCTTAACTCTGAAGAGAGACTAGCCTAATGCCTTCTTTTTTGGGGGGTGGGTGGGCCACACCTGGTAGTGCTCAGGGATTACTCCTGACATTGTGCTCAGAAATTACTCCTGGCAGCCTCAGGGGACCATATGTGATGCTAAGGATTGAACCTGGGTTTGTCCCAGTTTGGTCGTGTGCAAGGCAAAATGTCCTACCACTCTTCTATCACTCTGGCTCCTACCCTACCTATTCGTTCTCTTTTGTTTCTGAAAACACATTCTTTCCTTTTATGAAAAAAATTTTTAAGAATTAGAGACAATGAGATAATCATATAGATCAGGTGCTATCTAAGTGTGGCCAGATCTAGCCCCGATTCTATATCTGTTTGTGAATTTCTATTGGCATAACTGCAATGATTATTTAGGATCTGTTACAATGACCAAGTGGAGTAGTTGCAATATTGACTCTCAGATCCTTTACAGAACACTTGTCAATTCTTGTTCTAGGTCATCTTTTTTTTGTTGTTGTTGTTTTGTTTGTTTTTGTTTTGGGGTCACACCCGGCAGCGTTCAGGGGTTACTTCCGGCTCAATGCTCAGAAATCGTTCCTGGCAGGCTCAGGGGACCATATGGTATGCTGGGATTCCAACCACCATCCTTCTGCATGCAAGGCAAATGCCCTATCTCCATGCTATCTCTCCGGCTCCATAGATCACCTTCTTTTTTTTTTTTATTTTTGGGTCACATCCAGCGGCGCTCAGGGGTTACTCCTGACTGTCTGCTCAGAAATAGCTCCTGGCAGGCACAGGGAACCATATGGGACACCGGGATTTGAACCAACCACCTTTGGTCCTGGATCGGCTGCTTGCAAGGCAAATGCCGCTGTGCTATCTCTCCGGGCCCAGATCACCTTCTTGATGAAGAGATGGGGGAAGAGTTAAATCCACTATCTTCTCTACCTAATTGCTGTTTGGTTTGCACAAGTTGGCCTATCTCCAAGAATTTCAGTTGATACCGTAGGTCCCATCTCCCCTACTGAATTTCCACCTCAACCAGGCAAATTCTGCTCCTAATTGTAGCATTAAATCCAGTCTAAGGCCTCACACACACACACCTCTATCTTCTGTGGAGCCTTGTTTCAGGAATGTCTGCTGAACCCCAGAAAGGTCCAAAGCGACTTGGATTCAGAGCTGTTTTTGAAAATGAACATGTTTCAGAGGCAAGGAAATACTTCGGTTTCTGTCCTCATCCTTGAGTTATTATTTAAGTTAATAACTCCTGGTCAGATTGGCAGTTCACAAGAAAGGGCGAGGTTGCCAGAAAATCAAAATCACACAGTTTCCTGTTTTTGAAGATGTATTTCAATAATGTCACCGAGGGCTTCAAAGACAAAAATGGCTACCTGCCAGCGCCAGACCAGTTCTCTGTGTCTTTGTTTGCTTTGTTTCATGCCAAGGGGTCAAAGCCCTCTCTCCATTGTGTTTTTCTCCCTGCTTTGCTAGTTTTCTTTTGTTATGCTATTATGAGTCCTGCTGAAAATTAAATTAAGCTTCCCAATTTCCTCTTTGTTGATCTAAGCAACTAATTATAGAGAAATTAGGAACAATTTGCAATATGAGTATTTTTGAAGCTAAAATCGAGTATACACAATATGATGGAACAACTGTTTGGAAACAGGAAATATTTTCGAGGCAAAATTTCTATATCTAACCTTTTAGGGTTATTCCTCATGCTCACCCTATGATCAAAAAATGGTGCCTCTTCCTGGTACACCAATGAACTCTCCTATTTTCTTCCTTGCTCATTTCTAAATATTTCCCACATTCTTCTTTATCTCCAATAGTGGCCACACACAAAAGGGCAGGGACTAGGTAGAGCTGTGGGTAACATGCTACCATGGCTCCTAGCTGTACCAAGGGGCATGCACTGCCAGAAAGTGAACTCAGGGCCTTACATAAGACATGTCATAGACTCTCCCATGTAAGCCATCTCCCCTGTTCTGCCTCCTAAACCACAATTTTTTGGTGTGTGTGTGTAGCATTGAGGATTGAATCCAGTGGCCCACATAGCAAGGCATCCTCTACAGAATTTTCATTTTGTATAATTTCATTTTGGGGTGTAACACTTATTTGGAGTGCTCAAGGACTACTTATGGCTCAGTGTTGTGCCAAGAACTGAATGAACCCTGTGCCTCCTACATGCAACATACGTACTTAGCCTGTTGAGCTGTCTTCCGCATCAGAAATATGTTTTTCTTTAAAGAAGCTTTATTCACAGATGTTTGCTATCCTCTGGAGGATTAAACATAACTAATTACTAGTCATTTTGATCTTATCACTGTTTAGTATTGATCTGTGTCTGTTTGGCCAGTTTATCATGTTTAGATTTCAAGTGTGTCAGGATTTATAAATATACTTGAACCCAAAGGGAAGTGAAATAAACAATTTCTGCTACCATGGTAATTTCTGAGATATTCTTCTTGAAACATCATAAATATTATATCTTATTCCTATAAAATCAGAATTATTATGTACTTCAAATCAGGAATGCTCTAATCAGCACCATCTATTCACCACACTAATTATGAGTAATGATGTCTTATTTGGAAGACTTTCTGAAGGAGTGCACAGACTCAAGTCAACATTTTCTATTTAATACAATCAAAGCATTTTGATCATTCAAATATCTAAAAATAATAGGGACTCAGGATATAGAAACACCATTTCGGTGCCCGGGAGATAGCATGGAGGTAAGGCGTTTGCCTTTCATGCAAAAGGTCATTGGTTCGAATCC
>PVKC010051242.1:0-10447 GCA_004027635.1 Crocidura indochinensis
GTTCACATTAGTGTTTGTGGCTTTGTCAATCATTGTCAGGATGTGATTTTCTCTACACTGTATGGCAAAATTCTTGGAATTTAACATTATCAATAAATAATGTCACTCTACAAATTGTGTTTTATTAGTTGTGTTATTTGTATCCTCCTGATCCTCATGGATACTTGCATTAAGAATATTCTCAATAAAATGTATTGAAACTAAAAACAGTGTACCATCCTATGTATTTTCAGTTTAAAAATGTGACTCTCGGGGCGCGAGAGATAGCATTGAGGTAAGGCATTTGACTCTCATGCAGAAGGTTGTGGTTTGAATCCCAGCATCCCATATGGTCCCAAACCTGCCAGGAACGATTTCTGAGCATAGGGCCAGGAGTAACTAATGATCGCTGCCAAAAACAAACAAACAAAAACAAACCGAAAAAATGTGGCTCTCAAAATAAATATCAACCATGGTATTGGCAATATTTAGCTCAGTTGAAAAATAAAGGTTGCTGACCATGGTCCAGAGGGTCAAGTATTTGTCTTGCATGCAGCAAACCTGGTTTTGATCTCTGGTATATTGTGCAGTCCTTTAAACCCTTCAGGAATAAGTTGTAAGATCAGAGTCAGGTATAACCCCTGAGCAATGCTGAGTGATGCCACAAAAAATAAAACAATGATGTGTGTTTGTTTATTTTGGAGCCACACCAAGTGATGCTCAGCCTATGTGCTCAGAAATCGCTCCTGGTTGGGCAAAAGATAAGGGATGCAAGAGGTTCACACGGAGGTCCATCATGGTTACGCCTGGAAGGCAAATGCCCTGCCACTTGCACCACAGCAATATTTTTTGCAATATTAATATCAGGTTTTCTGACCCACTGAACGATAATATAACTGATCTTGATACATCCATTCAATATCAGAATAAATGAATATCTAATGAAAGGAAATGACTTATTCAACAAAATACACAATTTATGACAGATGTTCAAGTTTACGATCTCATAAATACCCCTTATCTAAGATGCTGCTTCTAAACAAATTTCCTTGTCTCATAGGCAATGTGGCTAATTTAAGCATTTTAAGAGATGAAATATACTCTATGACCAAGAAAACATTTTCTATATGTTTATTTAGAATTTAGTTTATGAACAAAATTTTATCACCAACTTCCAGCTGAACCAAGTGGTAATTGTTTCTAGGTTTATGATCTAAACAAATCGTTACAAATTTATTCTTCAAATAACTGAATAAATTTGACAAGTCAATGTGTATAAACTGGAAAATTTCAAAAGATGACAACAGTGATCACTCACCACTGAATCGAAGCATCACTTGGGATTGACCAAGGCCACGTGGCCTCTGTTGCAAACAATCTTTTAAACGAACCTCTTTATTGTTGCTTAATGGCATCTAAATAGATTGGATAAACCTTTCAATAAGTTTCTGTCATCCTCAACTGACATAATTTCCTAGAGAAAAAATTTAAATATCTGACTTACAGAGTAAAGATTTGACTGACAGCATTTCAAGAGTTAGCAGTGGAACTAGATACAGAGGCCTGATTTTACCATCCACGACTGAGCAGAAAGTTTCCTGGCACCATCAAAAGACTTGGGGATGTGAAAATGAGCATGTCTGAGGCCTGTAGATGTTCCCATGGCAGTATGGAAACTTGAAGAAGAAGAAACCCTTTATGTCTTAGGCAGGAAAATTCCCTTTCTAATCTCCCCAACATTTACTCTGCCTACCAAAGGAGTGAGGAAAAAAAGTACGATTACTTTTTTTCTTTTTCTTTTCCTCGTTGGAATCTGGCTCGTGATTATTGCTTGGGTGTTGTCTTTGCAGCTGTGGTGCTTTTTTGTAATCGCCGGTTTCAGGGTTTTTGGTTTGACTGTTGTTGTTGTTGTTGTTGCTGTTGTTGTTGTTTCAGTGACCTGTTACCCGTGGAAGTCAGAAAGTAGGAGGGAAAAGGAAGGCACCAACTGCAGATGCCCTTCCATTCTGCTGGGGTGCCAGGGAGCCGGGTGGCCAACTACTGGCTCCCATTCACGACCAAAGAGGCTTGGTCTGCACTGGTGGGGCATGGCCAGGCATGGCCAAGGCGGGACCAGGCGAGACTTCCTTGCTTAGAAAGACTGATCTTGTGGAAAGAGTGGCTATGGTGTAATCGGTCAGGCGACTGTCTTGTATGCTACTGACCCAACACTTAGAGTTGTTCAAATCCTGACCTCTCCCTTATGGTCCCACTGGCCTTCCAGGGACCACTTCTGGATGAAGAACCAGGAGGAACCCCGAGTGCTATTCCATGTGACCCAGACAAAAAAGGGAAAGAAGCCAGGGCCAGAGTTTCTCGTCCCCCTTTTTATTGCCTCAATATTCCAAATTACTACTCTACAGAGTTTCTTACCATTTCAACTTCTACTTAGGGATAGTCATATAGATCATGAAATAAACATTCACTAGTCGAACCACAGTCAGGCCTAGATTAGCCCATGAAACCCAAACGCCCTACCCACTGCACCACCGCTACACCCCAGATATTTAGTACTTACATGAAATAAACCCAAGTCATTTTCTTTGGCATAGAACCTCATTTTCTTCCTTCCTTATTTTGATCACAACATGCAGTTACTTCATCAGTTCTTATGCATGAATAATTTTATGTTATTCAATGTATTTCATTTCATCAAAATGCAAATTCAATAATTGCCAGAAAATATCCTTCTACTAATACATATCAAATAGCCAGGAAGATGAAAATATTTCAATGAATAAGTGGTTTGAGAAATATGAAGTATAGACCTTATGAAGTTCTCTCTTGTGTAAATCTGAATTTGCTCAGCTTCAGGCTTCTGCACCAAAAACTACTTGCATTCCAATTAGAACTATTCAACCATTCCAGATACAGAAATAGAACTATGCAACCTTTCCAGATACAGCCAGAACCAGAATTATTGTGGCAAGTTGAAGCTCAGAGCAGGAAAGTAATATGCATTACAAAAGTGGCAAAGCAAAAATAAATAATTAAAAATTGAAACCCAATCGTGTCAAACTGTCCCTAAAATGGGTGACTAAGTGACATCAGAAGCAGAACATTACATACAGAAAAGATGGCATTGACATCTTTCTTTTAAACTTTGTCTATTCATTGACTGATTTGGGGGGACCACACCTGCGACGGTCAGGGGTTACTCCTGGCTCTGTACTCACAAATTGTCCCTGGCAGGCTACGGGGACCTTATGGAATGGTGGGAATGACCTGCCACTGTGCTATCTCTCAGGCCTCAGACTTTGGCATTAAGTCAAGATTTACCTGAAGTTAAAAAGGATCCCAGCCACTGACAAGTTCATTGATTGTGGACAATTTATTTAATGTACCTTAGCATCAGTCTTCTCCTCATTAAAATAATCATTATAATAAACGTACTCTGTAGGCTGCCATGAATCAACACTAGATGCTGTATAAGCATACAACTTCTGAAAATAATCTTGTCAACAGTAGTTCATGAGTACAAAATAGAAGCAGAGGTATGGAGCCTTCAGCAGTGGTGCAAGCCGTAAGGTGCTTTGCATGCAGTACTAGCTTAGGACTGGCAATGATGTGATCCCCCTGGAATCCCATATGGTCCTCCAAGGCAGGAGCTGTTCTGAGCTCATAGCCAGGAGTACTCACAAGTGTTACCATGTGTGGCCCAAATCCCCGCACCTCGCATCACCCAGAAAGAAGCAGAGGTTCATTCCTAAAGTCATATATATATATATATATGTATGTATATATACATATATATATATATATATATTTGTAGTTCATTATTGATTTTAAAATTTATAACATTTGTAATAAAACTTGCAATTTTGTACTTTGTTAATTATAGAGGGAGTCAAACTTCCCTTTACGTCTTCAAAGTATATGAATGAAAATGAGAGAAAAAATACGTTTTTTAATTATATTTGAATTTTAACATTAGTGAGAGATGAAGTAGATCAGCTGAACTCGGCAAGTGCATTATCCACCCACAACCATGTTTCCTGGCCCATAACTAAGCCAGCTCCATAACTGAACTTGGAGAGATACAGCGTTTGAATAGGGGATTTGGAGATGATGAATTCCCACCATATTTGAAAGTCCAGCATTCCAACCAGACCCACTTCTGCATTCCGTAAGTGTTCCAACCTAGATACCACTCTAATCATTTTTGAAATTAGTTTTGTTGATTATAATTTTTGTTTTTGTAAACTCTTTAAACACCTTTATTACAAAAGTGCTTGTACTTAGGGTTTGGCCATAAAATGAGCAGCCCACCGCACCAGTGCAGCCTTCCCAGCCACCAATGATACCATAACTTTCCTCCTTCATCCCTTGCCTTTCTTCTGTCACTCACTCACTCACTCTCTCATCCATCCCACAAAGCCTGAAGCACTCAGGGTCATTTTAGCAACTGGTGACCTCAATGAAAACAGTGGACTTCCAGGAGCATTCTCTTGTTTCTCTCTTCTTTCCTAAGTTGGAAGTCCTGCAGCCACCAGCACCTGGACAGCACATGACCCACATCTATGCAAGCCAGTTGCTGTGGAGAGAGTGTGGAAGCAGTGCAGAAATGTAGTGTCTGGCCTTGTGTATATGGCCCTATACCTCCTGTTACTTGTAAAATGGCATAGATCTGAAAAGCATCATAATCAGTCTTGATTAACCTCTACCCTGACAAATCAAGAACAAAGGAAGAAACTGAGGGTGTTGGTTGGGAATTACAGTTGGGAAAACTCTGAGTGGCATTGCTGAGTTCGCCGCATGGTCTGTCTTCAAATCCAAGAGTAGAAAATAACACCTACAAAGAATAAAGTGAAAGTAGTTTTGGTGGTGGTGTGTCCAAAAAAATAAAGACACCATACTGCTGCAGGCATCTTGTGTCTCAACATCTCTGGTGGGGACAAATTACTTCACGAGGTACAGCTGCCAAATGAAAGGACGAATATAAAATACGAAAAAATGAGACCACACAAAATACATTGTATGGGGTCCCACATCTGCAATAGACGTGAGACAATTTTACTCTCCAGGCTTGGAGTATGTAACAGTTAATATCATGAAAGGAATGCCCACAGTTATTTCTTTCAAATTACAGAAACTATCAATCAAACTATTGTTTGATTTCAAAACAAATACACATGGCTTTGGGTGGTATGCAAACTAGAATAGAATAGGTTTCACTTAGAAACCAGAGGATAAAAGGAAGGCTAATTTCTTACATAGAGAAGTAGTTCCAGGCCTTAGGTTTCATTACTATTGTATATTAATTGATAGCAGGTATCCTGGTTTTCTTCCTAATAACAAATATCCTTAACCTGAGGAAATAGTTTTCTAGCTAGGGGCTAAGACCAACTTCCTATGTTCTGGATATAGAAAGAGATAAAAATTATGAAATGTTTATAAATAATACCTAGTAAATAGACTATTTCTACACTGGCCAAATCTGTTTGTTAGCAGGTATTCAAAGTGATTGGGAAAGTACCCAAGGCAAAGTCATCCTGCTGTGGTTCTCAAAGACAAGAAGAGAAGACATTGTCTTGAAGATGCTATGCTTTGACTTAGCTTTTAGAAATAAATAAGTTCAAAGAACAAAACCAAGCCTGTCTTATTTGGTGCAGAAATTTCTCTGGGAAAAGGAACTTGACATCTGTCTGTAATTTTTACAAAGGAGAGATAGCAAACTAATGATCAAATAATGTAATGCCAAGCAGCTGTTCGAAA
The DNA here is from genome assembly GCA_004027635.1 of Crocidura indochinensis. Classification (NCBI taxonomy): domain Eukaryota; kingdom Metazoa; phylum Chordata; class Mammalia; order Eulipotyphla; family Soricidae; genus Crocidura; species Crocidura indochinensis. Next base: position 5,734 of record PVKC010051242.1, read on the forward strand.
TCCCTCAACCATACACACAGTGGAAAAAGGCGTCCACAGTGAGACTTTTGAGGAACCCCCATGGTTATTTCAGTACTCCCCACCAGGAAAATCTGAGGATACATCTGGTGGGATGTGGTCCCCTAAAAGTTTATTCATGACTGGCACCATTCCATTGAATCATACAAGGTTCACAGCGCATTAATATCTCCAAATTTGAAAGTTGGAGCATAGAAGGACCAGAATGTCTGAGAACCTCACTAAGATCAATGAGTGATAATAGTAGAAGATGCTGGGATGAGAAAGTCCTCACCATCCATCCAAACACTACAATAATATTTAATGTAATATAAAACTATTTATAAGATATATTCTACAACAAGCAATAAAATTATTTAATCAATGCAAGAGAGCACTTTAGTGAATTGGGTGAGTAACTGAGGATGTGGTTGAGGGAAGGTCACTCTTGAGGGGGTGTGGTTGGTGGAATATCGAATCCCTGACAGTATTATTAATGACAGTATTATTAACTTTATGAACCATAATGTTTAAATAAAATTAGGAACCATTTTAAAAAATCTCAAGATATTTATTTCCACTCAGTACACTAACTATTCTTTAATATGACTCTTTAGCTTTGGATTTGAGCAGAGGCAGGCAGGCAGGTAGGCAAGGCGCCCCTTGTCAATAAATTTTTGTAATTCAGTGTAAAGTTGGGGAAAGTAATGCCTCCCATATTCTTTTTCCCAATGACTACATTGAATATTCGAGGATGTTTATAGTTCCAAATAAATTTCAGCAGTGTTTGATCTACTTCTTTGAAGAATGTCATGGGTATCTTTAGAGGGATTGCATTAAATCTGGACAATGCTTTGGGTGTATTACCATTTTGATTATGTTAATCCTGATAACTCATGAACAAGGTATGTGTTTCCATTTCGTGTGTCCTCTCTTGTTTCTGGAGCAAGGTTTTACATTTTTCTTTGTATACGTCCTTGATGTCTTTGGTCAAGTTGACTCCAAATTATTTGATTTTGTGGCACTAATGTAAATGTGGCTGTTTCTTTAATGCCTAGTTCTTCCCTATTATTATTGGTATATAAAAAGACCATTGAATTTTGTATTTATTTTGTAGCCTGCCAAATTGCTATATGAGTCTATTGTTTCTAGAGCCTTTGGGTAGAGTCTTTAGATGTATCATTTCATCTGCAAACAGTGACAGATTGAATATTTCCTTTCCTATTAGAATTCCCTTGATATTGTTCTTCCAAATCGCTATAGCCAGTACTTCCAGTGCTATGTTGAATAGGAGTGATGAGAGAGGACAGCTTCGTCTTGTACCAAAATTTAGAGGAAAGGCTTGTAGTTTTTCTCAATTGAGGATAATATTTGCCATTGGATTGTGGTTGATGGACCTAATCATATTGAGAAAGGTTCCTTTCATTTCCATCTTGCTGAGAGGTTTGATCATGAATGGGTTTTGGACCTTATCAAATGCTTTCTCTGTATCTACCGATATGATAATGCGATTTTTATTTTTCTTATTGATGTGTATTATGTTGATAGATTTACAGATGTTAAACCTTCTTTGTGTTTTTGGGATGAAACCTACTTGATCATAGTGGATGATCATAATGAGGCATTTAATCCTATTTGCCAGGATTGTTTTGAGGACTTCTCTATCTTTGTTCTTTAGGGATACTGACCTGCAGTTTTTTTGTGTGTGTTTTGTTTTGTTTTGATTTGAGTAGCATTTCTGTCTGGCTTAGGTACCAAGGTGATGCTGGCTTCATAAAAGCTATTTGAAAGTATTCCCGTTTTTCGATTTCATGAAAGTGTCTTGCCAGGATTGGAAGTAGTTCCTCTTGAAAGGTTTGAAAGAATTCTTTAGTGCAGTGGTCGGGAATCTTTTTTTTTTTTTCAACTGAGTCAAATCGTGCCAAAACCATGATTGAAATTTATTTTCAGAGCCACATTATTTTTTCAGCAGAGTTCAGGGGTTACTCCTGAATCTATGCTCAGAAATTGCTCCTGGCAGCACAGGGGACCATATGGGATGCCAGGATTGAAACCACCGACCTTCTGCATGTGAGACAAACGCCTTACATCCATGCTATCTCTCTGACCCTGAGAGCCACATTTTTGGTACACTGTTTTTAGTTTCATTAAGTTTTCATTGAGAATATTCTGCCTGCAAGTATTCACATAGGTCGGGAATTACAAATAGCACAACTAATTAACAAAAACATTAGAACGATATTATTTATTGATAAAGTTATATTTCTTAAAATTTGCCTTACAATGTAAACAAAATTACATCCTGACAATGATTGACAAAGTCAGAAACACTAATGTGAACTTTGGCCTTGCATTTTCTTGGATAGTTTGAGTAAGTCAGGTTTGTGTGTTGTAGTTTTTAAGTTTAGGCACCAATTCAGGTTCTCATTGATGAGACGATTTCTCAATTTACTCTTGATAAGATTCATGCTTGAAAACGATTATTCGCATAAATATGTAGACACAATCAAGGAACCAATAGCGTAGGGTAGCGTTTTTGATTGATTATATGAGTCAGAAATACTATTTCAGGTGTTAAAAAGTAATATATCTTCCTTCTCCAGAGCTTTCAAAGCAGACAACTTGTGCTGTGAACTAAGTTCACATTTGTGTTTCTCCATTCTTTCCAAATTAGCACAAAGATGTTAAAATTTCAAGCTCCACAGTTCTTTTTTTTTTAATACGTAAATTGCATTTCAAAGTTGCCAATATTGATTTTAAAGGGAGAAAATTTAATTTTGTTACAGTGGCATCCACAGTTTTTTTTTAACAAAGGCCAACATTGCTTTGCTGTTTCTGAACTCCTGATACCTCTTGAGAAAAGCTTCCCTCATATTTAAAAGTGTTATTTTAAAATAGGTAATATCCATGTCAGAATTATTTTCTTGGCGATGTTTCAACAGGCTTGGAAGTTGAATCAAAATTTCTCTGTCAATGTCTTTTTTTTTCCCTCTGTCAAAATGAGAAAAAACTGATAATTTTTTCAAGCAAAATAGCTTCCTCTGATACTGAAAAAATTGTGTTACCTTTACCCTGAAGTTTATTATTAAACTGTGTTAGATGTTAAGTAAAAATCACCATAAAATACAGAATTTGAATCCACCAATCGTTTGTTATTTCTGGATAGTGAAAATGCTTTGATTTCTGATAAGTAAGCAAAACGTATCTAAACATTTCCTCTTGATAACCAAAATGTGCTGAATGTTTGAAACCCTACAATATAGAGAAGAAACAGGTAAAAGAGAAAAACCTTTTAACAATCTTTAAAAGCAAAGACAGTGTTCCAGAGAAAAGTAGTGATTTCACTGAAAGGAAAAAAATCTATTGACACTTTAGAGTGTTCTGCAAGAAACCAAACTAAAATATAAAAACAAAAATGGCACTTTGTTAAAGGCAAATGATATATCATGAAGGAATTCTGATGGAGTGCCTGAAACATTTTAAAAATAAATTTTTATTTAAGCATATTTGTTACAAAATTATTCACAGTTGAGTATTAATCATAGAATGTACACCACCCTTCACTAGTGCACTTTCCCGACCACCAAGATGGTGGAAACCCTTGTTTCCTTCCCCTTCAAACTCCTCTGCCTATGTCAGGGACAGGTATTTTGCTTTTTCTCTCTCTCTTCCTTTATGACACTGAGGTTTGAAAACTTTCCTTTATGACACTGTGATTTGCAATATTGTTAATTTAAGGGTACAATGCATGTCACTTATCTATTTTCAGCATCCACTTCTTGTCCAGAGTGAAATGTTCCAAATATCTATTCTAACTGAACTCAAAACTTTTGTGGCAAGCTTTCTATCTTGGACTAGTCCTCCTGCCCCTCATCCATATTTTCTCTAGATATTATTATCATATTGCAATTTTATTCTTATATGCCACAAATGATTATTCTGTGTCTACACCTCTCCTTCTGACTCATTTCACTCAAAATAATAATCTGATGTGTTTATGCATGAACAGATGATGCAGTGTGCATGACTCAGTTTTTTTTTGTATAGTCACAAGAAACAGAAGTTGCACACCCTTATATTGTATCCACTCATTGTATGATAGAAGGGATTAAAAAAATCTCCTTGCTGAACTAAACTGTGTGACAGATTACACAGTAAGGATAATTTGTGAACTTCATAATTGTGATCAAAGCCAGGCTATTAACCACCCTGAGTATGGATGCCCACTACAAGCATCTTCTCCATGAAGAAGTAAAGTGGCTGTTTGGGGGAAGGGTACTCTCTGGCCTTGTTGGCAAGAGAAAAGTTGTGCAGTTTCTGTGAGAGCAGGACTCTGATTATGGATAGCCCCAGCTGAACAAGGCATGGGTAGCTAAGCTGGTGTATTTGGCAGACATAGTTCATTTTCTCCATGAACATAATATTTCTCTACAGGGGAGTTTCACAAGTAGGTTTTACAGTGAGAAATAAAATGGATATTTTCAAAAAATAATCTGATTCTGGGGTAACTGTGTCTGAGGAGATAATGAAATGTTTCCACTCTTTTTTTTGTCCCCAATTTCCAATCCAGACCAGGGTCTGGGTTGAAGTGTATATAGGGTGTGTTTGCTGTACCTCCTTTTTCTATACAGTTAGTGTGAGGAACACAGCCTGTGGTAAGAATTGGGAGGCCTTATTTTTTTCCTTCTTTTTTTTCCCTTTTTTTTTAATTTAAGCG
>PVKC010051243.1:0-10443 GCA_004027635.1 Crocidura indochinensis
AGAAAAAAAAAAAAAAAGAAAAAAAGAAAGAAAGAAAGAAAGAAAGAAAGAAAGAAAGAAAGAAAGAAAGAAAGAAAGAAAGAAAGAAAGAAAGAAAGAAAGAAAGAAAGAAAGAAAGAAAGAAAGAAAGAAAGGGAGAGCAGAAGATAAGAGTGAACAGAAAAATAGGTAAATATAGTAAGAATAAATTTAGAAAAATTTAATAAATCAAATAAAAGAGATTGAGTTGGTGCATTTCATTTGAGAGGTTTTCCCAGTTTCTAGGCATTTTATCAGTGATGGATTTGGGCCTTGCTAAATGAAGGTTACAGAGTTAGATAATGGCTGGAGCAGATTAGGATACACATAGATTTTGCGTCTTGAGTACTAAACAATGTGCTAATGAGGCCTACCCAGGTAGGAGGCTATCCTATGTAATATTGTTCGCTGCATCTTATGTATTGAAGTTCCTTTCCTAAAGAGAATCTATCAGTGTGGGTTTTGTTTGACATAGAATGAATTGATGATGATGATGATGATGATGATGAGAAAGAAGAGGAAGAATAATGGGGGAGAAGGAAAGATGTAGGGAGAAGAGAGAGAGAAAGAGAGAGGGGAAATGTTAATTTGTCCAAATGTGTTTGATGAGCAGATCTTGTAATATGTCTGTGGTTCACAGTTGACTGGTTCAGTGGTCTGAATGGTCATATGCTTCAGGTTCTTTTGCTTGCTCCTAAGGCTGAACTGTTTTGTCTTGTCTATCAGTTATTCTTTTAAGACTGGTTTGAGTCTATATAATTTTTGAGCTGTTGTTTATCTGTGAAACTATGTATAATTCCTTCAAACCTGACAGTGAGTGTGACTGGGTTCAATATTCTAGGGGAAGCATTAATTTTATTAAGTTTTGTCACTATATCCATCACTGCCTTCCAGCTTTGTGGTTTTCTTGTGACAGGTCCACTATAAGTCTTAAAGGGTCTTCTTTGAATGTAATTTCCCTTTTTGATCTTGCTGCTTTCAGTATTCTATCCCCATCTGTGGGTTTCATCATTGTGACTAGGATATGTTTGGGGTGATTTTCTTTCTGTCTCTTCTAGCTGGTACTCTTCAGCCATGCGAAATTTGGTTCCATGCATTATTTAGCTTTGGGAATTTCTCTACAATGATGTTTTTGATTGTTGATTCTTCCAGGAATTTTCTTCCTGTGTCTCTGGGACTCCAATAATTTTTATGTTGTTTCTGTTGAATTTATCTAAGACTTCTTCTCTTTTTTATCTATTTACATTCTTTGAGTATTTTTTCTTTTTTCTGATCATTTGCTTTAAGGCTCTTTTCCAATCTCTCTGCTATATGAAATTTTTCTACATCTCATTTTCTAGCTTGCTGATTCTATCCTAAGCTGCTGTTACTCTGTGGGAGAGGCTTTCCATTGAGGTCTTCATTTCATCTATTGAATTTTTCAGGCTTATAATTTTAGCTTGGAAATTTCTGATTTTTTTTAATTACACATTTTTCACAGTAATATTTAAGGTACATAGTGAGAGTGAACTAGGATAATTCCCACCAGCAGAGTTGGCCTCCCTTAGCCCCTGTTCCCAGCATGCATCCCATACTGTTCCTGCTAGTATAACAGATTCCTTTTGTATATAACTTGTTGTAGATCTTGATTCTGTTGTAATTGACTTTGAGTTTGGTATTTAGGTCTGATAATTATTTATCTCCACTCAATGTGCATGTGACTGCTCCTGTTACCATCTACATTTTCCCCCTCAATTTATGAAGATGTTTCAAGTTCTGTGGTTCTGTTGGAAAAATAAAAGCTGGGAGAAGTCCATCTAGGAGCTATCAATATCAATTTAAAAGAAGAAAGGGGGTAAAAGAAAGAATAAAGAAAGAAAATGAAGAAGCAATGAAAAAAATCACAACATCCACAATAAACAACTACTAAACAACCACAAAAAGGGGATGGAAGGCTGGTGTGGCAAGGTTTTGTGCTAGTTTTCTGATTTCTATCTTTGCTGTCTTTCATCTCAATCAATCATTTCTTTGAGTTCTATGAGCATCCTCCATGTTTCATATTTAAACTCCTTATTTGAGAGGCTAACTGGTGATTGGCTCTTCTCAGGTCATCAGAGCTGCATCTTCATTCTCTATGCATGGAGTTCACCTGTATTGTTTCCCCTTTGTTTCCCCATTTTCTCGATTGTAGTGTGGTTTTTCTATGTTTAATGGTGGAGTTCATTGACTAGATGATTCATGCCTGCCCCATTCCTCTGGTACTACACTTTGTGGGTGGAGACAGCCTACCTTATTGGTGAACCTTGATGAGATTAAGTTCACTGAGGTCTTCCTCAGCAGCCTCATGCAGGAAATTAGAAAACCAAGTATGGAGGAATGAAGAGGCCCTTTATAAGCTCCTAGAAGGAGTCTGGCACCACCCTTGTGGACGGAGACAGCCTTCCTTGCTTGTGGGCCTTGATGAGATTAAGTTTGCTGGGGTCTTCCTTAGCAGCCCCACATAGGAAATCAGGAAGCCAAATCTGTAAAACAATATATATATTATCTGCGTGAATGCTGGGAAGTTTCAATGAACACCTTTAGAGAACTACCACCTTGCATGTAGCCAATTATCCCAAACCTGCTAGGAGTGATCATTGAGCATAGGACAGGAGTATTCTCTAGGACCTGAAAAAGTCTTTTCAACGCTCAGTTTCCTAATCTACACAGTTCCCAGCCTCTAAGCCTCTAGCATTTGCCTTCTGCTCCAGAAGCCAGTGAGAACAAAAGACACGGAGGGCTATTAAGAGGATCCAGAAAACAACATAGCAGGAGCTGAAAACTACAATATATAAAGATCTCTAATAATCATGAGAGATTGATCTTCATTTCTCATGCAAGTAAATAGTTTCATTCTATAAAAAGGAGAATAAGTATGAGCATAAAAAGACAAAATAATAGTACAAAGTATATTTCTGGATAAATTATTATTATTTATCATTAAGAATTCCTCAAATACACAAAACTGTATATGAAAAGCAAATCTGATAACAGTCCCAAATATTTTTTATTTCAAAGCATTTTTTCCTTATTAAAACACCATGGTTATAAGGTTGTTAATAATATAGTTATTTTTTCACAGATACAAAGTTGTCCATGATTGAGTTTCAATCATAAAATGGATCTCACAGACTGGCTCTTGGGGTTCGATTTGAATTAGATGGCTTCTTTTGAGTCCTCTTGAGGAGAGTGGATACATGAGTGATGATATATGAAGAAAATATGAGAGCACACAAATGTGGGTGGAGAACATGGTTCTGACTTTAATCTCCAGTTAGGAGTTTTATAAGAATTGATTAGTAGTCACAGGTACTGAGAATAATGTTTGCAATTACAAAGCAGAGCTTAACAATAACACAATAGAACAAGCTACAGTTGTAAGTATTAGGAGTTCTGAGTTAGAAAAGGGTTAAGTTTCACAACTCAAAGCAGTTCCTGGCAGGCTAGCCTCAGTTGCAAAAACAGGGATCAGTGAGAAGTAAAAAATATCTAGAAAATCTTATCTTCTCTGAATGGGTTCTATTATTTTAGAGGACAAGTAAAAGAAAAAGCTAAATCCACAAAGGTGTAGTTCTCATTTTCTGGGAAGTCAACAGCCCAGAATCTGCATTCTGGCCATGCCTTTGCAAGCCTTTGCATCTCAGAAGCTGATACTGCAAGGGCACTTTAAAAAGAGAGAACAAAATATTGTCTTTGATTTGGTGCTAAAAATTATCCAAGTGAAGGGTTTTAATCAAGGCTATGTTTTGCCAATGAATATTAGCAGAAGGGAGAATTAATTTTAAGGCTGAATAATATGAAGGGAATATAGTGACAGTGCCATAACACAAATCTCAGAAATATTTCCAGTGATCCACGCAGGGGTTAAAATTTTCCACAGTGAGCCCAAAGAGATAGCACAGTGGTAGGGCATTTGCACTGTGATGCAGAAGGACAGTGGTTCAAATTCCGGCATCCCATGTGGCCCCTTGAGCCTTCCAGGAGCGATTTCTGGGCATGGAGCCAGGAGTAGCCTCTGAGCACTGCCGAGTGTGACCTCCCCAAAAAAATTTTTCCACAGTGTGCCTTCTGGTTAAATATTTCATGGGATGAATAAAATTAGCCATCTGCACTAAAATTATGACACTTTAGAGGGCCTTCTGCTTCATTCCCTATGACAAATGTACAACAACCAGTACTCCCACCATCAATGTCCCCAGCTTCCCTCCCACCCCCACCTGTCTGCCTCTAGTGCAGATGTATTTCCTCTCTCTTTTTCTCCCTCCCTCTCCATTCATCTCCCCCAATTCTCATTTTCCTTCCTTTTAGACACTGTGATGTGCATTATAATCATTGATAATTATTTAATTATCAGTAATTTAATAATTAATAATTAGTACTTATTATTATCTCTCTTTCTCCTTTAAGCACCCAATTATTTCCAAAGCAATCATCTTCATCTAACATTGTCATAGTGGTTCCTTCTTTTACTCACCCACTATTTGTGGCAAGGTGTCTACCATGGACTGGTTCTCCTGACAATTGTCTTCGAATATAATTACTATACTGTCTTTTTCATATATCACATAAGTGAGTGTGATATTCTGTCCATGCCTCTCCCTCTGAAACATTTCACTCAAGATAATGCTCTTTATACCCATCTGTGTTTAAGAAAATTTCATGAATTCATTTTTCCTAATGACTCCATTGTATAGATGTACCACAGTTCCTTTATTCACTCACCTGTTCTCAGGTGTTTGGGTTGTTTCTAGATTGTGAGATTGCGAATAGTGCTGTGATAAGCACAGAAATGCAGAGGACTTTTCTACACTGTGTCTGTGGCTACTAATATAATCTTTGTATAATCTTAAGAGTGGTATTGATGGATCAGATTGAAGTTAAATTTCTAGTTTTTTGAGGAACATCTATATTGTTTTCCCAAGAGGCTGGACTAGATTGTATACCTACCAGCAGTGACTGAAAATCTCTTTCTCTCCACATCTGCACCAACACTGGTTGTTTTTGTTCTTTGTGATGTGTGCCAGGCTCTGTGGTCAGATGGAACTTAATTTTACAGCAAAACTAAAGTGTTTAACAGAAAATATATTACTTGAATAATTCATCTGAACCAGTGTCTTATAAGCAGCCCAAAAAAATCTTTGTACCTTTTATTATAATTAATTTTAGTTATAAAATAACTATTATGGTTAAAAACCATGTGGTAAGACCATGAAAGAGGGTTGTTATCAGAATCTTCAAGACTACAGACAACAAAAACAAATACTATATTCACTATATAAAAGAAAAAGAAACAATTTACACAGGTTGTAAACTATTCCAAATACATAATTGGCTCTGAAAGTAAATCTTATCACAAAAGGCAATTTTTATCCTTTCAAAATACATGTGAGCAAGAAAATTGATTGCATATTATTATGCATATTTCACAATACTTATAAATTATTAAATTAAATTAATTTTATAAATTATTATTTAGTATAATTATTAAATCCATAGAGGAAAAATAAAAACAGGATAAAGGAAAGTATCAAACAAGTGGCTAATAGTCTTGAAAACAAAAGCAAGTATTGAAACAAAATAAACAGTAAGAGAGTTTTTTTTACCTAGGACAGTTTAAGTTTATATGTTATTCATTTCTCTATGAGTTTTCTCTCATTCATGAAATGTGTTAGCAGGATTGCTTGGATATCAGTATTCAATCTTTTACTACAGTTTAGATAGGAGAAATAATAAATTATTATATGACAGGCATATTCATGAGCTTAAAAGTCAAACTATTTGAAAACTGTACTTAAAAGGAAAGAAATAACACTATCATTTAAATACTTACAGGCATTAGTGCTTCAACTAAGAAGAACGAAAAATACAATAAATTGAAGTTTGGGCTTTTAAAATGGAAAAGTAAAACAAAGAGTTTATGTATGATTCTATTAGTGATTCACTAGATTTGTGGCTTGAATTATTCCAACTGTTTGTAATTAATGTATAAAGGATTTGTGTGAAAATCATTTAAAGATGTTCACAATTATGTGTATTATGCAACAAAATATTATTAAGCAACAGAAAACACAAATGAGAGTTATACTCAAATTATCCAAATGGCCTATTAACTCATTTACAAAGGAAAGTGATGGTTTACTTCTGTTTGGCTTTATTTCAGAAGTGGGTAATAGAAGCAATCAACATCAGTCTTCCAAGGGTGTCATACTGGAGTCTTAAAACATTAAAAATGTTTTGTTTCACAATTCTGAAGGCTAGTCATCTTAAATTAAAGTATTAGTAGGGTCATATTCCCTCCAAATCTTCCAAAGATAACCTTGACTTCCAGTTTCTAGGATCCCCAAACGTTTTTTGGAAGTCTAACACCAATCTAGTTTTATATTTACATTCATTGTCCTCCTCTTCCTTCTCCTCCTCCTCCTCCATTAGTTCTGATGGTTGGATTACAAATTAACAGGGACTGTTCCTGGCTCATGCCCATCAGTGATCTATTATGGTCCATGGGGATCATATGCAGTGGATGCAGAGGATCCAAATATGATCAAGTGCATGGAAGGCAAGTGCCTTATCTCCTGCACTATATAGTCCAATTGTTGATTTTTTTTTCTGAAGCCAGTCAAATTGAGCAGTGTGTGTGTGTGTGTTGGGGGGGGGTTATATACCAACTTTCATGGTACTAACGTTCTGATAAACCACTACCATGGGACCAGCCCATTGTTGATTTTTTTAAGGACATGAACTATGTTGGTTTAATGTTCCAATATGACATTGGTTGAAAATGATGCACTGTAATGACACTACCTCCGAATAAAGTTACATTAAAAGGAACTAGTTGATAAGATATTAACCCTTTTCTCAATATTTTATATTTTTACAAAATTCAATCTAAGGTTCAAATAAACTGTCTCTAGAGGAAAATTTGATATTTTTAACCACTTTGCATAATCCCCCCCAAGGAAAACCTCAATAGTAAGTCTCTTCATTTTAGTTTCTATGAATTTAGAGTTTGATGCTCCAGTTTCTACATCTAAAGAGAATCACACTGTAGAGAAAATTGACTTTCTATCAAATCAATCTCAGGTATTTTTCCTATTCTTTTACTACTAACAATCTCTTTTCTTTTCATTATGCTTTCTCAAAATGTTCTTTGCCACTCTTCACCATCAAATTTCTATATTAATTGTGACTACATGTAAGTTCTACTTCAGAAGAATGACTTGACTATTCCTTGTGCCCACGGGGACTTGCTTTCTTTAAAATCCTTATAGAATCGATACCAAATTAACAACATACTAGACACAGAAAGAGCCACTTATACTAGCAGCCTGGGTGGGTAAAAGAGGGGGATATGGGATGCATGCTGGAAACAGGGGTGAAGGGAGGACAACATTGGTGGTGGGAATGCCCTGATTTAATATCACTATGTACCTAAAATATTACTGTGAAAGATTTGTAATCCACTTTGATTAAAATTTAAAAGAATACAAAAAAGAAAGATAAAATTATATTTGATACCCACAAAAAGTCCTTGCAGTTCTTGTGCCTGAACTATTTAACTAATTATGATCTTTCTTATATTTTCAGAGTTTGTTTATATGTTATGTTTTCTTTAAATGAACAGCAAATTGATTCCTTTAGAAAGTCATTTAAAGAACTTTAAACAGTTGTACCCACACACCTAATCCCCATATTCCCTAGACCTCTACACATAACTGTCTCTTTTTCAAAGCAAGGTTTGGGCAAGGAAAACTAACAGAACTATTTTAATTTGAAAATACTAAGATCCTGGGGCCTGGGAGATAGCATGGAGGTAAGGCGTTTGCCTTTCATGCAAAAGGTCATCGGTTCGAATCCCGGTGCCCCATATGGTACCCTGTGCCTGTCAGGAGCAATTTCTGAGCATGGAGCCAGGTGTAACCCCTGAGCACTGCTGGGTGTGACCCAAAAACAAAAAACAAAAAACAAAACAAAACAAAAAAAAATAAAAAGAAAATACTAAGATCCTGACCCAGAATTTTTTTTTTTTTTTTTTTTTGTTTTTGGGTCACACCCGGCAGTGCTCAGGGGTTACTCCTGGCTCCATGCTCAGAAATTGCTCCTGGCAGGCACGGGGGACCATATGGGGCACCGGGATTCGAACCGATGACCTTTTGCCTGAAAGACAACCGCCCCACCTCCATGCTATCTCCCGGGCCCCGACCCAGAATATTTTTAAGAATCAGTGATATATAGTATATTTTGTTTGTTACTATATTTTGGAACTTAGATTATAGTACCTGATTTAGAAACTCAGTTCTTTTTTCTCACCAGTGTTGTCCTCCCTCCACCACTATTCCCAGCATGCATCTCATATTTCCCCAATTTGCCCCCTGGACTGCTAGTGTAGCATGTCTCCTTTGTGTACAGCTTTCTCGATTCTGTTGTCATTGACTTTGGGTTTGACTTTGGGTGTGTAAGCCTGATCATTTTTATTTCCACTAAATGTTCATATAACTGGTTGCTTCTGGTACCAACCTTTTTCCCCCTCAATTTATGAGGAAAAACAAGATAATTTAAGTTCTGTGGTTCTATTTGGGCGAAAAATGCTGGGAAGAGTCTGTCTAGAGGATATAAATATCAATTTAAAAAGAAGAAAGGGAATACAGAAATAATCAAAAATAAAAATATATAAGCAATGACAAAAAACACAAAAGCAAAAAAATCGACAACAAAACAGCAAGTGGAAGAAAGAAAAAAGAAAAAAATGGGGAATGGAAAATAAGGGGAAAGAGGGCAGGTGTGCAAGGCTTTAAACTGAATTGAAATGAAAATAAGGAGGTTGCTACAGAAACTATAGAAATTCAAAGGACAATCAGAGATTACTTTGAGAAACTTTATGCCACAGAATGAGAGAACCGGAAGAAATGAATAAATTCTTGAACTCTTTTAATTTCCCAAGGTTAACTCAAAATGATGTAAAATATCTGAACAGACTTATCACTATTGAGGAAAAAAGTTAAATGGTAGTCAAGAGGCTTCACAAAACCAAAAGCCCAGACCCAGATGGATTCACTAGTGAATTATTTCAGATCTTCAAAGACAACCTATTGCAAGATAGTGCAAAATGGACTCAAAAAAGGAGAGAGAGAAAGTGTGTGTGTGTGTCTGTGTGTGTGTGTGTGTGTGTGTGTGTGAGAGAGAGAGAGAGAGAGAGAGAGAGAGAGAGAGAGAGAGAGAGAGAGAGAGAGAATCAGGCTGGGTGGGGAGGGGGAAAGTGGGTGGTAGAGAAACTGAGGACATTTGGGGTAGGAAATGTGCACTGTACTGCAAATCAAATTCCTAAAAGGAGAAAATAAAGGAAGAAAGAGAGGTGGAGAAGAAAAATATATGTCCCAGACATAAGAAGAGGAGATTACATGGGGGAGGGTGTAATAGGGAAACTTGGTAGCAAAATGTGCACTGATGAATGTTATTTTACATTGTATGGCAGTAATTCAATCATGAACAACTTTATCTTTGAAAAATAAACTGTTAACACAATGTTTAAATTACACACTGTAATTAACCCACTGTGTTTAAATTTTAAAAAAACAATTAAAATTACATAAAAAGTGCTTCACATCTGCGAGAGTTTTCTCCTGAGACCTGGAAGTGACTCCCTGAATGAAAGGCATGGACACTTTACTAGTGACCCAGTCTATTTTATATGTAAATGCTATCATCTCGCTGGGACCATCTTAAACTAAACTATCTCAAGCAATTAGCAAGAACACCTGGTACAAAATGAGATATAGTAAGAACAAAGTATCTTTGGTAGATTAGATAGGAAGGAAAGCAGGAAACAAGCTAGGGTCTCAGCAGGAATGTATTGCTGCAGCGTTTTGCCACCTCCTCTATGCAGAACTTTCTTCTTCCTGCTATGGCAGAGTTCCTACAGATCCTCCTAGTGGCTGTGTTCCCACACACATCATTAATCTTCAGGGAGATGCAAATCAAAACAACAATGAGATATCATCTCACACCACAGTATTGGCACACATTGCAAAAAATAAACAAGGCTTGAAAGGGGTTGAAAGGGGCTCTCATTCAGTGCTGGTGGAAATGTCAATTGATCTAGCCATTTTGGAAAACAATATGGATATTTCTCAAAAAACTAGAAACTGAGCTTCCATATGACCTATCAATGCCACCCCTAAGAATACCCACTAAGAACCCCAAAACACAATCAGAAAAGCCCTCTAGAGAGACACACACAAAGAGAATAGTCTCACTCATCTATGGATTAAAAAAAAGAGAGACATTGAAATAATTCCCAGAGATGAGGTCAAGAGATATGAATGTACAGATATGAACTATACTGAGAACTATCATAAAAATGACAGAGAGTAAGGGATGTTGAAAGTCCTTCTCAAATACAGATGGGGGGGG
>PVKC010051244.1:0-10446 GCA_004027635.1 Crocidura indochinensis
TGCAAGGCAAACACCATTGCTTCGGCCCCTGAATGCCTAAGTTTTTAAAGCTAACTGAGCTAAATGATAATATCATGTGGTTAAACTGAAATTCTACTCTACTGTTGCAGAAGATGTAACATGGTGCAGTCAATCTACAATAGTCTGGTATATTTCTTAAATAAAAGTACACAGACTGGGCCAGAGAGATAGCACAGCCATAAGGCATTTGCCTTGTATGGAGCTGATCCAGGAAGGAAGGTGGTTCAAATCCGGGTATCCCATATGGTGACCCCGTGCCTGCCAGTAACGATTCTGAGCTCAGAGCCAGGAGTAACCCCTAAGCACAAATGGGTATGATCCCTGAAACCAAAAACAAAAGCACACAGACTATGCCAGATTATTTTTAATTCTTAATAATATATTTAATAACATTTTTATTTCAATTCAAAGAATTTACTTGACAATTTATTCTATTCCTATATTGGGGAAGGGCACAGCATAACCGTTTGATGCTCACGGGTTACTCCTGCCTATGCCCTCAGAAATCGATCGTGGCTTGGGGGATCATATTGGACACCTGGGGATCGAACTGCGTTCCTTCCTAGGCTAGTGCTTGCAAGCTAGACTCCTTACCTCTAGCGCCACCGCTCCAGCTCCTCTAGTCCTATTTTTAAAAGCCTTAAACAGTAAGCAATGAACAGAAACATGGATCAGTAAATTATATGGCAAGACAATACTGCATTAATTAGCAAAAAAAAGAATATTATATACATACAACATCAATGAATCATTAAATCATTTTTATGAGTTAAATGTTGGAAAATAAGTTGAGCACATTTTTGGATCTTTGAACTATATAGTTAGAATATTGGGTATGGTACAATTGATAGCAAAAAATGCATAAAAACATTTGAACATATGGATTATTTTTCTTGAATGTAGTAACACATTTACAGATGGATAATTATATCAAAGTGATCAAATTATAAAATTTAAACAAAAAATTTACTGTACCTTAATTATAAACCAAAGCACTAAGAATTAATCTTCCTTACAGTTATATACCAAACAAAATAAAAAAACTTCCTTTTGCAATACAGTGAAACACCCTCATGCATATAAATATACATGCATGTATATATAAGTATACATATATACCCATTCCAAAATAATCATATACCTTGTACATTAAATCATAATTCTTTGAGAGTTTGAGAGGTACCTACCTTGTGCATTAAATTTTAAGCCTTGAGTCTTAGAGAAGTTTAGAACTATAACATTTATATTTTACCCTGTGAAGATATTTTAATATTGATTATATTTATATTTTATGCTGATAATGAGATATTAATTTGCTTTAAAAACTTTTTTTAAACTATGAAAATACTGAGTACATTAACCCGTTTTTTAAACTGTTAAAATTGCTTAAAATATGCACAAAACCTAAGTGTTGTTCTTTGTACCTTATGATATCAGGTGTGATATCAAGTCCTTAATCCACTTGGATTTTTCCTTCGTACATGATGTTAACTGGGGGTCTATGTTTGCTTTTTTGCAAGTGGCTAACCAGTTCTGCCAGCACCACTTGTTGAAGAGGCTTCCTTTGCTCCATTTAGGATTTCTTGCTCCTTCGTCAAAAATTAGGTAATTGTACATCTGGGGAACATTGTCTGAGAACTCAAGCCTATTCCACTGATCTGAGGGTCGGTCTGTCTTTATTCCAATACCATGCTGTTTTGATAACTATTGCTTTGTAGTACAGTTTAAAATTGGAGAAAGTAGTGCCTCCATTTTCCTTTTTCCTAGGAGTGCTTTAGCTATTCGAGGGTATTTATTGTTCCAGATGAACTTCATAAGTGTTTGATCCACTTCTTTGAAGAATGTCATGGGTATCTTTAGAGGGATGGCATTAAATCTGTATAATGCTATGGGGAGAATTGCCATTTTAATGATGTTAATCCTAACAATCCATGAGCATGGTATATGTTTCCATTTCCGTGTGTCCTCTCTTATTTCTTGGAGCAAGGCTTTATCATTTTCTTTGTAGAGGTCCTTCACGTCTTTGGTCAATTTAACTCCAAGATATTTGCATTTGTGTGGCACTAATGTGAATGGGATTGCCTTCTTGACATCCATCTCTTCCCTCTCATTATTGGTGTATAAGAAGGCCATTAATTTCTGTGTGCTAATTTTGTAGCCTGCCACCTTGCTATATGAGTCTATTGTTTCTTGAAGCTTTTTGGTAGAGTCTTTAGGGTTTTCTAAGTAGAGTATCATGTCATCTGCAAACAGTGAGAGCATGACTTCTTCCTTTCCTACCTGGATTCCCTTGATATCTTTTTCTTGCCTGATCACTATAGCAAGCACTTCGTACTATGTTGAAGAGGAGTGGTGAGAGAGGACAGCCTTGTCTTGTACCAGAATTTAGAGGAAAGGCTTTTAGTTTTTCTCCATTGGCTTGTGGTAGATGGCTTTAACTAGATTGAGAAAGGTTCCTTCCATTCCCATCTTGCTGAGAGTTTTGATCAAGAATGGGTGTTAGACCTTATCAAATGCTTTCTCTGCGTTTATTGATATGATCATGTGATTTTTATTTTTCTTGTTGTTGATGTTGTGTATTATGTTGATAGATTTACAGATGTTGAACCACACTTGCATTCCTGGAATGAAACCTACTTGGTCGTAGTGTATGATCTTCTTGATGATGCATTGGATCCTATTTGCCAGGATTTTGTTGAAGATCTTTGCATCTGCATTCATCAGGGATATTGGTCTGTAATTTTCTTTTTTGGCAGCATCTCTGTCTGGTTTTGGTATCAAGGTGATGTTGGCTTCATAAAAGCTCTTTGGGAGTGTTCCCATTTTTTCCATTTCATGGAAGAGCCTGGCTAGGATCGGTAGTAGGTCCTCTTGAAAGGTTTGAAAGAATTTATTAATAGAGCCATCTGGGCCTGGGTTTTT
Organism: Crocidura indochinensis; assembly: GCA_004027635.1. NCBI lineage: Eukaryota > Metazoa > Chordata > Mammalia > Eulipotyphla > Soricidae > Crocidura > Crocidura indochinensis. The sequence goes on from PVKC010051244.1 coordinate 2,944, forward strand.
CTTTTGGGACAGATGTTTGATTACAGTTTCAAGATCCTCAATAGTGATGGGGTGTTTAGATATGCAACATCCTCCTTAGTTAACTGTGGAAGGTTATAAGTGTCATATAGAACAACACATATGTAAAACACTCCATGACATTGAGACTAAAGGCATCTTCAAGGAGGAAACTGCACTCTCCAAACAAAAGTGAAAGCAGAGATTAACAGATTGGAATATATTAAGCTGAGAAGCTTCTGCACCTCGAAGCAATTAGTGCCTAGGATAAAAGAGCCACCCACTGAATGGGAGAAACTATTCATCCAATACCTATCAGATAAGGGGCTAATCTCCAAAATATACAAGGCACTGACAGAACTTTACAAGAATAAAACATCTAATCCCATCAAAATATGGGGAGAAGAAATGGACAAACATTTTGAGTAAGAAGAAATACAAATGGCCAAAAGGCACATGAAAAAAATGCTCCACATCACTAATCATCAGGGAGATGAAAATCAAAACAACTATGAGGTACTGTCTCACACCACAGAGATTGGCACACATCACAAAGAATGAGAACAAGGAGTGTTGGTGGGGGGGGGATGTGGAGAGATAGGAACTCTCTTTCACTGCTAGAGGGAATGCTGTCCAGTTCAACCTTTATGGAAAGCGATATGGAGATTCCTCCAAAAACTGGAAATCAAAACCAAAAAAAAAAAAAAAAAGAATTTTGGGGCCGGGCGGTGGCGCTGGAGGTAAGGTGCCTGCCTTGCCTGTGCTAGCCTAGGACGGAGCGGGTTCGATCCCCCGGTTTCTTATATGGTTCCCCAAGCCAGGAGTGACTTCTGAGCACATAGCCAGGAGTAACCCCTGAGTGTCACTGGGTGTGGCCCAAAAACCAAAAACCAAAAACCAAAAATAAAACTTGGAAGTCGAGCTCCCATACGATCCAGCTATACCATTCCTAGGAATATACCCTAGGAACACAAAAATGCAATACAAAAATCCCTTCCTTAACCTATATTCATTGCAGCACTATTTACCATAGCAAGACTCTGGAAACAACCAAGATGCCCTTCAACAGATGAATCGCTAAAGAAACAGTTGTACATATACACAATGGAATATTATGCAACCGTCAGGAGAGATGAAGTCATGAAATTTTCCTATACATGGATGTACATGGAATCTATTATGCTGAGTGAAATAAGTTAGAGAGAGAGAGGGGCCCGGGAGATAGCATGGAGGTAAGGCGTTTGCCTTTTATGCAAAAGGTCATCAGTTCGAATCCCGGTGCCCCATATGGTCCCCCGTGCCTGCCAGGAGCAATTTCTGAGCATGGAGTTAGGAGTAACCCCTGAGCACTGCCGGGTGTGACCCAAAAACCACAGAGAGAGAGAGAGAGTGAGAGAGAGAGATGCAGAATGGTCTCATTCATTTATGAGTTTTAAGAGAAATGAAAGACATTTTTGCAATAATTGTTAAAGACAAAAGAGAGGAGGGCTGGAAGTTCCAGCTCACCTCATGAAGCTCACCACAAGGAGTAATGAGCTTAGTTAGAGAAATAACTACATTGAGAACTATCCTAACAATGAGAATGTATGAGGGAAATAGAAAGCCTGTCTAGAGAACAGGTGGGGGTGGAGTGTGGAGGAGTTGAGATTTGGTACATTGTTTATGGGAATGTTGCATTGGTGATGGGGGGTTGTCCTCTTATATGACTGAAACCCAACCACAATCATGTTTGTTACCAAGGTGTTTAAATAAAAAATATATTTTAAAAAAGAGTCAAACCACCAAGTCAATCAAGAGGAGAGGAATTTGAACTTGACTATCAATGTGGGGAGTGTAAAAATCGTAAATAGATATTAAATCTATCCCAGAAAGTATTATATAAAAGAATAAGAAAATGTTCTACATAGTAAACTTGGATCTCATATGGAAGATGTGAAAAATACTTCAACTACTGGTTTTTCATGAGTGCATACCAATATGGAGAAATAGTAGCTTTCAGAAAAGGTAGGGGAGGATCTACTGCTAGTTAATAGCAGTTCTGGATGAAGTGAAGCTTTTGAATGTGCAGGAGAGGCAGCAAGATATAGTGGAATTCAGGAAAGGCAAGAGCAGGTGTTTGAAACAGGATGTTTTCCACTAAAGCTTTAGAGGCCCCACCTGGTAATTTGCTTTGCTTTGTGAATTTTGTCCATCAGTTATTACTAACATGTTCCTTGTGTGATTCTTATTATAATGTTTTAAAAGTTTACTATTTGCTTAAAAGAGGGAAACATTTTGGAGGAGACGGGAAGAGTAGATGAGCTTTAGGAGCATGTATAATCCTTTTATTTTAAACAAATCTCACAGTTCTTCTGTAGGACAATAAGGACGTTAAACTGGGTTGGCTAGATAAAATTCTTTGCTCAAGGTTTCATCTAGCCAAAATAAGTGTGCTGCTAGGGTCCATGGCAGGAACTTAATGGGAAGAATTCTCTTCCAATCTTGTTCAGTCAACTGAAGAATCTCCCTACAGAAGTGAGGTCCTTCCTCCTCTCCTGAGAGTCACTCATTGTCACAGGTTTCTCTCTGGTCCTTGCGCATGACAACTGCATCTTGAAACCAAAAGCAGTTTACCAATTTCTTTTCACCCTTGGAATGTCTCCACCTTGTTTATTACCATTTTTATGATGCCTTGGATCCATCTTAGAGAAGGGCCTCTGCTCTTAAGACCTCATGTAATTAGATTTGACCACACAGGATTCCCTTCTTATTTTAAGATTCTTAATCACACCTGCAAAATTCTTTATGCCATTCTGGGGTTAGGTATTAAGATGCGACCGTCTTTTAGGTGTCACAATTCTCTACTCACCATAGCTAGTAGGTATATATTCAATAAAGATGCCACCTCTTTACCTTATGAAAATAACTAGACAGTAAATATTAGGGTTTCTTGAACTACTAATTGATCTTGGTTTTTGAGGGAAAATTATATACATTTTGGGGTCACATATGATGATACACAGGCCTTACACTCAGGGATCTCTCCTGGTGGTGTTCAGTGGACCATTTGGGATGCTAGAGATTGAACCTGGGTCAGCTGCATGCAAGACAAATGCCCTACCTGATGTACTATCAATCACTCCAGACCAAAAGAATAGATGTTTTAAGAAAATAGTATTCAGTTTTTGCTGTTGTTTTTGTTTTTGAACAATGCTGCCAGTGCTCATAGCTTAGTTTGGGGTATGTATGTGGGAATCACTCCAGGTAGTGCTCAGACCACAATACGAGATGGCAGGGATCTGGATCAGTTACATGTAAGGCCATGTGTCCTGCCTCCTCTGCCTTCAGTTCTAGGTTTTCGTTTTTTTGAATAACTCTTTGATTTCCAATAACATTATATTTACATTATCTGATTTTAAGTCAGAGAGACTAACTATCAAATAAGTATATAATGCTATAAGTATGTTGCTTTCATCTGAAAATGGTCTATGAACCCATATAAAGATTATCGTTGTTCTTGTTTTCTAATAAATCCCACCATGTTTGGTGTGTTCTTGTTGCCCTCCTGCCTGGAAAATGTAACTACTCATTGGGAATCATTTCTTGTTTCATAGGTGGTTTACAAATCCAACAACTGTCAATGCATTCTACAGTGCATCTACCAACCAGATTCGTGAGTATCTAGCTTCTATCTTCCAGTTAAAGTGCTACACAATAGAAGAAACTTTCCATGACAGATTAACATTATGACATTCTTTGTTCCTCCCTCCCCAGCCACCAAAGTGACCGGGATTGGTAGTAAAGGAAATTTTCTTCTTTTCCATGCCCATTTTTCCTTACTCCCTTCCTTCTAATCTTTTGAAAACAATATGTCAACAACTAGGTAAATGAAATAAACTGATACTAAATCCACCATGGCATTTGCATGAAAACTAGCAGCTTTACATTAAGGCTAAATGTAAGAAAAACTTGAAAGTTTTCTGATTAACTCGAAGACATAAACATTTGCCTTTTTATTTGCATGCTTTATATTTATCTAATAACTGTCATAATAAATTTAAAAGAATTATTGAAGATCAGATAGACCCAAATAAAAAATTTGACAGTACCAAGTGACGACTGGTAGAAATATAAATTTTTACACTTGGCAGAGCAACTTGGCAATATCTGCACAAACTAAAACTATTCTTACATCCCCATGGCCATCACGTGCTTCCCTGGCAAATGTCCTCAAACAGACCTTTTGGGAATTATTAATTTTTTATGGAATTATAATCTATTCATCATAAAATCCATCCATTTTGAATCGGAAACTAATAATTATTGGTAAATTTACCAAGTTGTACAACTGTCAGTGTTATTCATTTATCGAATATTTTCATTGCCCCCAGAATAAATATTCTGTCAGTTTTATTTTACTTTCTGTTTATACCGTCAGGCCTAGGCAACTACTGACATGCTTTCTATCTCTATAGATGCCTTTTCTGAACATTCTCTATAAACAGTCATAAAATATGAGATATTTTGAACCTAGCTTTACTTCTTGTTTTTCCACATTGTAGCATGTACCAGAATCTTTATTTGTCAATACTATTAGATATAAGAAAGATGAGTTGTTTTCATTTGGGGAATTTCTGGATCTTTCTGGTTTGGCCATTTATTGGTATGCAAGTTTTTTGTGTAAACAACATGTTTCATTTATCTTGGGTAGATACCAAGGAGTAAAAATGCAATGAAGGTATGTTTAATGTTCTACTTTTCTTTTTACCATTATTTATATAATTATTGGCTTTCTAAACTGGACTCTAATACCTGAAAGACCTTCTGGTAATTCTCTGCTACCCAGACAGTGGTTCCATGTGAGGACCCAAAGGAACAGTGCTGCTCTTAGGAATGGTTGTGACAGGGATTGTCACCTCATGGTGCTTGATGTCCTCTAGGGCCATATCCCATTGTGTTCTGGGACTTTCAGGACTAGAATGACAGTGCTCTGGTGCTATGTGGTGCTAGATATCAAACCAAAATCAGTAGCACGTGGGGCCAGAGAGATAACATGGAGGTAAGGCATTTGCCTTGCATGCAGAAGGTCAGTGGTTCAAATCCCGGCATCTCATATGGTCCCCTGAGCCTGCCAGGAGCAATTTCTGAGCATAGAGACATAACCCCTGAGAGCTGCCGGGTGTGACCCAACCCCCCCCCCAACAAAACAAAACAAAAAAATCAGTAGCATGCAAGGGACGTACATTAACCCCTGTACTATCTCTTCAGCCCTGTCTTTTCTTTTTTTATTTGTTTTGTCCATGATACCCAACATTTTTTCCTTTTTCTCACCATTGGAAAATACTATTTTTCCATTCTTGTATTTTTTCATTTTCTTGTTTCAATAAAATTAAATTGTAAGCCATTTATATCTAAGCAGTTTTTTGCATAAATATTTTTCAGCAAATACTTTTCAGTCCATGTGTGTTGGGTTTGGGGCCAGAGTGGGTAGGAAGCTTGCCTTACACACCACAGACCTGGATTTTATCTCTGGCATCTGCTACTTGTTCTTTTGAGCATCTCCAAAAATAATTCCTAGTTCAGAGCCAGGAGTAACCACTGAGCATTTCCAGGTGTTACTTATAAACAAAATAAAGTGTTGAACTCTGATCCAAACAGATTTGATAGTGAGTCTCCCCTCATTTTCATCATTACTGAATAATATTTATTTGCATGCATATATCCTCAAATTACTTTTATACAATTCTTATCCACTGATGACCTAAATGTTTCTATGGGTTTATGTTATTAAGAATAGTGCTGTTTTGAATATTCTTGTCCCTTCAAGCAAGTTTTTGAGATGTGTACCAGAAGTAGAATGGTTAGCTTGTAGAGTACTCAAATATCAAATGATAGCAGGCCTCAGCAAAGTGAGAAACTCAAAGTACAGAAATAATTTTATTAACTAATTTTCATGACCTTCCTGTTTTGGTAGAGTTAATTTTCACTCTACTTATCAACTCTCGATAAGAACTGGCATTGGGGCCGGAGCGGTGGCTCAGTAGTAGGGGTTTGCATTGCACATTGCTAACCCAGAATGAACCGTGGTTCGATCCCCCGGCATCCCATATGGTCCCCCAAGCCAGGGGCAATTTCAGAGTGCATAGCCAGGAGTAAACCCTGAGCATCACCAAGTGTGGACCAAAAACCAAAAACAACAACAACCAAAAAAACTGGCATTGAGATAGAATTTTCATCAATGTCTCCACACTCCCTTTCCAATGTCATTGAACACATGTCATTGAACTCATCCTTTGTGGGTTTAAGTGTGCCTACTACTAATTCCTCTTCCAGGTGTTCCCCAGTTCAGTCTTTTTCCTGGGTTCAAAGAGTTATTTCTACCAGTGGTTTACTGAAGAAGTAGCCACTTCAGGATAATGCAGTGGTTTCTCAAATGCTCATAAGCACGGGGGGTTAGAAATGAACAATTTGAAAGCAGTATTTTAATTAAGAGATCCAAGCTGCTTCTATTTTCCTAATGACCAATGCTTGATTTCATTATAAATTACATTCCCAGTCAAGATGACAAGAAATCCTTTGGGTGACATTTTTTCCTATCTTTTCTGATTTTTTTGGACTGCAAATTAAGACAGGTGGAATCCTTTCTTATACATTTATCCACTGGGTTTCCTGGGAATCCCCCACCCTCCAACTGCCTTCTCTTTGCTTCACTGAAGAAGTGAAAAATTGAGGTGATTTTCTAAAATGAACATCTTTATTGACTAGGGGTTGTTTTGACAGCATGTGACCATCTGTCTAATTGGGTTTCATATTTAAGATATAACTATACTTAGTAACATGACTTATGAGAATTTCATTCAGTTTTCATTATCATTTTCTGATTTATACCACTCAAGCCTTTTTTGCATGAATTAGCAATTTGAATAAAAATAAAAAGATAAAAACGTTGGTTTATTTTATTTTATGTTCTATTTTGCAAATTCATGCCTTTGTGTGAGACCCTGTGATTTGTGGCTGTCTCAATGTTAGACTTTTGCAGGCTGGTTATGGCTTCTTATTTTTCTACCCTTGTCAAGCTGGGCAGCAATGTCTTCAGATATAGTGCAGTGTGAAATAATAATGATTTAAGTCTGCCTAGGAAGAGTCATAAGCAGAAGCTGTCAGAATTTAATTATATTTGAACTGATAAGGTGGTTAAAGAAATGCAGGCTTTTGGTGCCTAGAAGTGGCTTTTGGTGCCTAGTTTGTGTTCATCTAACTTTATGCTTATGGAAATCTTAATTCTTTTTTTTTATTCTTTTATTTTTATTTTTTTTATTTTAACACCATAATTACATACATAATTGTGTTTGGGTTTCAGTCATGTAAAGAACACCACCCATCACCAGTGCAACATTCCCATCACCATTGTCCCAGATCTCCCTCCTCCCACCCACCCCCCGCCTGTACTCTGGACAGGCTCTCCATTTCCCTCATATATTCTCATTATTAGGACAGTTCAAAATGTAGTTATTTCTCTAACTAAAC
>PVKC010051245.1:0-10446 GCA_004027635.1 Crocidura indochinensis
CTTCCTCTCATGCATTACTAAGTATTCTTGATAGAAAAGTAAGTTTCCTCTCCCACCTTCAAATTACTGGGGATAGCAATGAAAGAAACTATGCAGGATCTTCACTCCCTCCAGGGCCACCAGAAATCAAGTATTTGTGGATCACTAGTCTGTCTTTGGGTGGTTGCCTCGCCAGAGGGAGTTGGCATCTACCCACCAAATGGGGGGAATCATACTCCAGATATTCTGTGCAAATTCTTCTATTCAGCATCTAAGGAGTTAATCCCTCCACTCAGGAGTCAAGACATTGTAATAACACCCAGAGACAATAGAGATGAGGGCTGGAAGGACTGGCCATGATATGACGCTTACCACAAAGAGTGGTGAATGCAGTTAGAGAAATAACTACACTGACAGCTAGCATGAAAATGGCAGTGAGTGAGAGAATTAGAATGTCTGTCTTAAATATAGGCAGGGGGTGGGCAGATGGGGGATGAAGATGATGGGGGACTTTGGTGGTAGAAAGGTTGCCCTGATCAAAGGGGGTATTCACTTTTTTGGGGGTGGGTTATTCACTTTTTATAATTGAAACACAACTACAAAGACGTTTATAATCATGGTGCTTAAAATAAAATTAAAAACCACTAAAAAATTAAAAAATAAAAAACACTAAAAAAACCCAACAAAAATAACAACAAAAATATACAACTTCACCCACTTAGTGCTCTGTTGAGTGATGCTAATGAGAAATAAGTTGACTGATGACAAACCACCAGTTCAGGACTCCACTTTTAAACTCCTGATGTTTGCTGCACGGATGAGCGTTTCCTCCTGCTCATGTCTTTCTTTGACACCCCCATGGTGCTCTTATTTCAGTCTGTTTTGGCTGCCTTGGTAAACGGCTGTCTCCCTGATCTCCCCCAAAGGATCCTAGAGCAAATTTCACACATGCCATCCAGCCTGTCTCAAACAGCATGCAACTCACAGCTACTCGACAGATTTCATGCAAGTCCTGGAAAACTGATGCTGCTGATCGTGATAGCAGCTATGTAAAAGCTTATGCAAAATATGGTATTTATGTATGTGTTACATATAGAGGCATGCAAAATTAGGCTGTAGACTCAGGAGGGCAAAGGAGCATATTTTGAGCATGTGGGTGGAAAGGCTGAGAATTTGGTGTTGTTTCTCACCCCGGCTGGAGGCTGGGAGTAGTCAGTTTCTTCAACCACTGTTTAATCCTCAGAACCCTCTGCTATGTGTCTTGCCAGGAAGAACATTGTCTTGATTGATTTGTTCTATATAGTCAGGATTGGCTGGTGGCATGGCTCATTCCCATCCGCTGCTCCCCTCACCATCCCTTCTAGCATCTCTATGAAGAGTTGCCGGTCCACTTGCCCAGTTGGCTGCTGGCCAAGTGCTCTGTAACCTCTCCCAGTCCCCAGGTCCCCCTTGTTTCTTTCTTTATTGCTTAGACGTGTGAGAATCAAAGGCTTCCTTTTGACCTTCCCAGATTGCTTAGTAAAATGCTGTCTTCTCATCCAACGCTACATCTCTTCACCTTGCCCTTCATTTCTGGAGACACATCGACTTTTCTCAGAAAGGAGGGCTGTGTGTTCTTTGATGTCTTTGGAAGTTATAAATTCACCTTCATGTTTTTCTTCTGCAAGTCGTTGTCGGGAGAGTTTTGGGCAATTTGTTAAAGCGAGCTCTCTCTGCATTTTCTGTCTGGCATAGCTCTTCCTCACACAAACAACTGGGATTTATTACTCTATTTATTTATTTCCTCCCAAGTGCTACTCAGGAAGTCTAGGGGCCACTCTGGACATTCTTTGGGCCAGAGGGTTTAATGCTAGGATCTGGGCATGTGACACTATTTGGGCCTTGTGGTATGGCCACTAGTGGGGTTACCACTAAGGCTCAGGGTCCTCTGGAGTTCAACCAAACAATTCACTGAGGCTATGTGGTGCTGAGGATTGAGGCTTGGTCCTATGCACCCTAACATAAGTGCTATCTCTTTGATTTTTATTTTTATATAACTAGTGATTCACTAAAGATTTGGAAGCTCAGCAAAAGATTCCAGAGTATAACAAACACTGACCATGGGTGGTGGAAAGGCTCCTTTTTTTTAAAAACAAAAATTATATTTCTTTCTTTTCTTTCTTTACAAGCTACATTTTCTAAAGCTGAGATTTCTAGGCAAGTGCCGTTGAAGGATGTGTTAAATTTTAGAAAAAGAATTTTAAGATCCATTTTGACAAAGTCATCTGATCGCTTTTCTATCATTTGGGGGACCTTCCTCACCCTTAGTAGCAAGGATTCATTTAGCAGGAAGTAGTTTTATCAGGGAATGGGGATGGGATTTTGCCATCTTCCACCAGCATATGGCTTGAGGTTGAGGAATTCTATTCTCATTGTACTTTTTGGATTTCTGAAATCGTGTGTGTAAGGGGAAGGGCGCACACACTTTTGGTGGATGTGTTCATTTTATGTGGTGGATAAGTTATTGATTTTTAATTTTTTGTCTTCAAATCTCCTACAAGAGTTGTTAATCAAATTTATACATGACATGTACTACTAATGGTTCACCTTTGATTGCTCTGGTGGGTCTGTTCCTCCCATCAGCTCTTTCCCTTACTTGTGGACACTTCGTATGTTTCCCTCCTGTGACTGGTGAGTGATAGAGAGGTGTAGTCTCCTCTGCTCCCCAAAACATCTGGCTGTACTAGGAAGTATCCATTTGATGTCTTCATCTGTGCCCCATGGCAACCCTGCTTCAAGAGAGGCTGAATTGTTTGCATCTGTTTCACAAAGGCAGAATTTTTGTGTACCACTGTCCCCTCCGGCTTATTGTTTATTTGACTTCTAATAAGTTAAATGGTTTATTTTTTAACAAGCAAGAGATCATTTGACTTATAATAAGAAGGAGGCTCCACTCCTTCTTATTTTTGTAAGGTCTTTGGCCATAAATCCCTTTCCACTATTTTATCTTTACTTCCACCTACTTCCTTTACAATTGCATTGCTCATTTTTAATATAATTCCTTATTGTATGGTATTACATGGCAGCAAATACACCCTGGGGTACTGAGCTGAATAATTGTTGAAAAGCTTCTAAATACAATCTTGTATGTATGTGTTTGTGCAGTTGGCGGCTAGCTCTCAGTTGTCATCAATAATATAGATAACCCAGGGACAACACAGAGGGGGTGTCTGCTCTTATTCTCCTCTGTCAAGCATTGGTTCATGGTTCTTCCCCAACTCATATTTTGTTGTTGCTGTTGTTATTCATTTCTGTAGCTTCAGGGATCTCTTAGAAGCAGCAAGAATCACAGAATCTCAGTAACATGCCACGCAGGATCATCCTTTCAGCCATTCTGCTTTTTTCCTGAACTTTTATTCTATCTCCATATCAACTACTCAGCCCTTTCACATTCTCCCTTGTTACTTGTCAATAATCTTTATGAAGTGGACATGTTGGAGGGGATTAACATGACTCTAGGTTTGGAAGGCTAATTATGCTTACTTTTGCGAGAACTAGAATATAAATTTTTTTTTTTGGTTTTTGGGCCACACCCAGTGACGCTCAGGGGTTACTCCTGGCGATGCGCTCAGAAGTTGCTCCTGGCTTGGGGGACCATATGGGGCACGGGGGATCGAACCGCCGTCCGTACAAGGCTAGCGTGGTAAGGCAGGTACCTTTACCTCCAGCGCCACCGCCCGGCCCCGAGAACTAGAATATAAATTTATTGTTGTCGATGCATAGCTATTTCTTCCACTCTTCAAATAGAAGAGATCATAGGACAAATTTCTAGGCATAGATAAAAGACTTAAATTAGAGCTGCGGCCAATTTCTAACAATGAATCAATAAAATACTGATCATAAAGTCACCTACTTACTGACCATACATAGAATGTACTGTATTGTTTAGATTTTAAGCAATAAAATTATTTAGACTTGAATAGATTTTATTTACTTAGAATTCTTTCCTTGCTGTAGCTATATTAAGCCAGTATTTATATGAGTAATTCTATCTTAGAATGCTTGTCTCTTCTTCTATTCTTAAATTCAGAAATTTCAGGTCTTAAGTATTGGGCTAAATTTGAACTGTAATTGAGGCTTCACTTGTTAATTCTATTTTTCTTGCACTCACACATTCAACCAACACATACTGAAGGCCTATGAGGTGTCAGATATTATTCTAGGTGCTGTAAGAGTTACTGAGCAAAAACACTCACCATATAGCAATGTAACCATCATTGAAGTGTGAAAGTGAAGGTAAAATAGCTGCTGAATGAAGATGTAAATATAGAATCTCCTGAAAGTAGCCACTGCAATCACAATAATTTTTTCCATTCATAAATTGTAGGATAACTGGACTTCAAGGAATATATTCTAATTCCCTCATACAGAAAGAAATAAGCCCATTAAATGATGTACTAATAGCCAAGAACAAGAGAATCTGTGCCTAACTTAATATTTCTAAATATAGGTGTGAGGAAGGCATTTTTGTAATGTGTTTTTGTGTTCCTAGGATATATTCTTAAAAGTGTTATGGCTGGATTATATGGAAGCTCAATGTCCAGTGTTTGAGGAACCTCCATATTGTTTTCCATAAAGGCTGGACTAGACGGCATTCCCACCAGCAATGATTGTTCTTGCTATTTACAGTAGCCAGAATCTGGAAACAACCCAGATGCCCTTCAACAGATGAAACTGTTGTACACATACACTATGGAATATTATGCAGTCACCAGGAGAGATGAAGTCATGAAAATTTCCTATACAAGGATGGTCATGGAAACTATTATGCTGAGTGAAATAAGTCAGAGGGAGAGAGAGACACACAGAATAGTCTCATTCATCTATAGGCTTTAAGAAAAATAAAAGACATTAGTTTAATAATGCCCAGAGACAATAGAGATGAGGGCTGGAAGGACAGGCTCATGATATGAAGCTCACCAAAAAGAGTGGTGAGTGCAGTGAAAGAACTACCATGACAATGTTAATGAATAAGAGAAGTAGAATACCTGTCTTGCATACTAACAGGGGGTAGGGGAAAAGGGAAATGGAGGCATTGGTGGTGGGGATGCTGCATGGGTGAAGATGATTGTTCTTTTTATGACTGAAACCCAACTACAAACATTTTTGTAATCATGATACTTGAAGATATTATAATAAAATAGTCTTAAATATTAGGTTGGGGTCTGTTAAGAAGATTATTAGGAATGGTTTTGACATTGGTAACCTCAACTCTCGAGGAAAGTCATCTGCCTTCATGAGAAAATAAATAAAAAACATTTTGTCATATTTTAGTTTGGTTATAGATTTATTGTTACTGACTAGTCCATGAAAAAAATTTCCAAATACATAATGAATACTTTATACAAGGAAAGTAAGAGAGATGACATTTGGATAATTTTTTTTTTTAAGATGGAGCTGATTTTTCACTGCATGATCCTAAATCCCTAAATCCCCTCTTGCACTACTTAACAGAGTGGTATGAACATGACAGAGACCAGGAAATGGATGGGGGCAAGAGGGAGCAGCATTTAACCTTTTGATTTTACAGTCTGGGTGACAGAAGCTAAATAAAGAGAATTGCTCATCGATACACAGATAGTGGGAGGCAGACCAAGGGGTCTTGTTGGCTAATTCTGTATACTCCTCTCTGTCTTATGTTCACACATTATTTGGTAGAATTCTAGAACCTGTTTGTGGGGGAAATAGCTAAGGGGATGGTAAAGATTTTGGTAAACATGGTAGGCTTTCTGCCACACTAAGCATACTTAGATCTTAGGCCTGAAGGAGATATGTGCCTAATAGAGGGCCCCCCATTAGGCTAATTCCCTAATAAGAGACTGATTTGGGAATGAAATCTCCGATTTTGGTTAAAATACCTTGATGAAAGGGACCCTGGGCATGTCCTTTAGAGAAAACAAGTCTTGATAGGCTTGAATCTATGCCTAGTGTTTGTGAGAAAAGGTTTTCATAAAATCAGCTTTGCCCATTTTCTCTGTAAAATGGGGTTCTCCAAGATTGGAGGGGAAAGTACTGGAGAATGAATAAGCTAGAGTAATGACTGAGTGAGCAGGAAAGCGAGAGTGAAAGAGAGAGGAGAATGAGAGAGAGCGAAGGAGAGGAACAGATTTTACTTTTATGCATAGTATTAAACGTTTGAATTCTTTTTTTTTTTTTTGCATGTGGTTGAATTACCGCAGCACCACAGGTTCTTCTTGCTTCACTTTGTACTTTTTGCAACTCTATCAAATATTTATTGTCCATATACCTGAAGATCTGTCTCTAGACTCTCAGCTCTATTCCATTGATTTGAGAGTCTGTCTTTGTTTCACTACTACACTGTTTTGATTAGTACTGCTTGATGTGGGAATAATTGAAGATGTTTAAGGAAAAGACTCTCATCATCCCCCCCATAGGATTATTTTGACTCTGGGGAATTTAATATTTCATGTGAATTTCAAGAGAATTTTATCTATCCTTAAGCATGTCATGAACACTTTTATAGGGATTTCATTGAATCAGTATAATGCTTTGGACAAGGCTATAATTTTGATAATGTTGAGTTTACAGTCCATGAACAGGGGATATAATGTATTTCCATTTTCTTCTTTCCTTTTTTATTTCTTGTAGTAGAGAGTTATGGTTTTCTTTGTATGTATTTATACTTCTTTTCTAAATGTTTTCAAGATACTTGATTTTCTGAGGCACATCTGTGAGTATGATTATTTTTTAAAATTTCTTTCTTTTAAAATTTCTTTGGGTTGTAACTATGTATCTCATAGTAATCTGTGGACATTCCCTCTCACAACTTCTTATTTATCCCACCTGAAATATCAGAAATGCCCATATCTGAAACGGGTGGATAGAGGAGTCTGGATGGGGAACTAAAGAAATTAAGAAGGAGAGTTATGGCCTAGGATTCATACAAAAACCAAGATTTCTAACCCCAGCAGTCTGACTTTGACAACTTCAACTGAGCAGAACTTCTGAAACAATGCTGAAAGACTATATTGTAGGCTCTGTCCTTGGATCTGAGCAAAAACCAAGACCATTAATTATAGAAGACTGATTGCAACAACAGCAATGGAACAAAACTCCTAGAACCATAAAGAAAAAAAAACTCTCTCCTAGCCTTTGTCAGATGGCCTATGCAAATAACAAGATCTCCAGCTGCAGAGGCAGGATGCCATCACCCACATCTGACCGAAAGTGTCCGGGCACCATAAAAAGACTGTGGGGTGTGTAAATGAGTGAGCATGGAGCCTGTAGATATTCCCATGGCAGTATGCTTCAGGGACAAAGAAAATCCTGTATCTCCTAGGCCAAGGGAATTCCCATTCTAATTTCCCAATGTTTACTATGCTTATGCCCAAAAAAGAAAAGAAAGAAAAAAGGAAGAAGAAACACAACTGTTCTTTAGAAGTTGCTGTTTTTTTCTTGTTTTGTTTTACCTTTTTCTTCCTTTTTCCCTTTCTTCTTTGAAATGGATATTTATAACATCTAGTTTTTCTTTTTTGCTTGCCTTTTTTCCTTTTTTTCTCTTTTATCTTTTCTTATACTTCCAATAGAACATCATTATTGGGATCACCTTAATCAGCCTCATAAACTGAGGGGGAAAAATGGATGGTACCAAGACCAGACAGTTGTATGTTCATTTGGTGGAAGTAAAAATTGATCAGACATGAATACCAAATGTAAAGTCAATGATAACAGAATCGATACCCAATCTACAACAAGCTGTACAAGGGTGAATCGTTACATTAGCATTATGGGGGTAAAGGAGAGAGATGTGGGATGCATGCTGGGAACAGGGGTGGAGGGAGGACAACACTGATGGTGGGAATGCCCCTCATTCATTGTCACTATGTGCCTCAAATATTACTGTGAAAGAATTGTAATTTACTTTAACCACAATAAAAATTAAACACACACACAGACAGATAGAGAAGTGAGGCAGAAATGAGAGGAGCAGAAGAGAGAATCAACAGTGAAATTCAAGAGAGGGATTCAGCATCAAATCCAGCATCAGCAAAGAAACATCAGCAGTAGCTTCAGCAAAGGGAGTTAGTCAGCTAGGAAGCCTGGAAAAAGCAGCTGAAAGAGAGACAGAGGCCAAGAGAGCCAGAGGAGTAGAGAAGTAGCTGCTAGAAAAAGGCTTAGTATAGAGGCCATGCGAGGAGGTGTACATGGCGGTAGGGACTATGAAATAAAACTGGCTGACTCCTGGAACTTCATCTGACTGCTTTGGAAATCTCTCCATCTTCATCCTGCAACCTTCAGACCTGCCAGGCCGGAGGGGCTGCAGGAGCCTGGTCAAGCCCAGAAAGATCTCACCGTCCCCCACCAACACTATATAACTCATTAATTTATATTAAGACAATAGCAATTCAATTAAAGAACTTATTTATCATTAAAAATAACATGAACTATTAAGTGAAGAATTTACTTGACACCAAAAGATTTCTTTCTCTTCCATTTCATTGTATCTAGAAATATGATGATTTTCTTTGTGTAGATTTTGTAGCCTGCCTCTTTACTGTACAATTATATCTAGAAGTATATCTACTAGAAGCTTCTTTGTAGAGTCTTTCATATTTTCTAAGTAACATGTCATCTCTGATTTCTGAGAACTTGGCTTCTTTTCTTATCTGAATGCACTTAATATTTCTTTCTGGCCTAATAGCTATAAAAAAGACTTCCAATACTGAATAGCAGTGGTGAGAATGGGAAATTGTAGCTTCACCCCTGGGTTCAGGTAACTGCCTGAGTCCTGCCCATTCCTGGGCGGGGCTTTGGGAACCGGATATTACATTTACTTTACCTGCAAACCCCGCCCATTTCCTGGGAGAGGTCTTGGAAGGGTATATAGATCTGGGATCTCTGGCTTTCTGCCCTTTTGCCTTTTGGATCCTGGCCAACATGTAGGTCAGAGGTGACATGGATGGATGAAGATGTAGGGCTAGCTAAGATTAGCACGATTAAATGGTAGGAGCCACATCTGATGGCTAGGGCTGAATAAAGATGTTATCTCTCATGAAGCCTGCCTGTGAGTGAGATTTCTACCTGCCACTCTCATGAACCTCCAGACCCGCTGGTTAGTGGGGGCTGAAGCCACATGGCCTGGGATGGCAGACCAAGGCCTTCATCTCCATCCAAGTCTATCCTAAGGCATGATTTTCTTTAGGAAATCTTGTGCCTAATCTTGGAAGGCTTTCAGTTTTCCACCAGGAGAACATTGTTTGTTGTGGCTTGGTATATAGCTTTAATTTTGTTGAGGAAGTTCCTTCAGCTCCCATTTTATTGAAAGTTTTTTTTTATCATAAGTAGATTTGGAGAGTGTAATTGTGCACTACTCATTTGACAAAGGGTTATTACCAAAGATGTGTTAATTACTGGTAGAAACTTGACAAGGGGAACAAACAACTGATCCCATAAAAAAGTGGGGTGGCAACAATAAGACAAAATCAGGAGACATGTCACCCTTTGATCTGTGCAAAAACCAAGATTTCTATATATAGATTACTGGTTGTTACAACCAGGACTAGACAGTATGCATCCCGGGACCAACAACAACAGCAACAAAAAGCTCTAACCTAGCTTTCTGTTTACAATCTGTTCAGCAAAAAAGATATCCAATTCCAGAGGTCTGACTGAGACAACTGCAAGTGAACAGGTTTTCCAGAAATATAATGAAAGACTCTGTCCCAGGCTCCATCCTAGGAGCAACATAATGACCAAGAACACCAACTACAGAAGATGAAGTAAAACAACACTGAAGAAGCAGAACTGCTAGAACCACAAAGAAAGCCTTCATCATAAGCCCCATTCCTTGAGCTGCACAGTCACCAAGATCTCTAGATACAGAGGACTGATTTTACCATCCATGATGTAGTGGAAGTCTTCCATACATCACGAAAGCACCGAGGAGGGAGTAAAGGGTCATGCATGGAGTCTATAGTTAATCCCATGACAGTGTACTTCAGGGATGGAGAAACCCTGTATCTCCTAGGCCAGGAAATTCCCTCTATAATATCCCCAAAAATTATTGTGCCTATGGGGAAAAGGAAAAAAAAACACAAAATAATCATTTTTCCACATATATATTTATTTATTTATTGATTGTTTTTTTTGATGTCTTTATTTTGGTATAGATATTGAAGTGGATGTCTCCTTTTCTATTTTTATATTATTTTATCTTATCTTTCTCCTTCTTTTTGCACTCCGGCATGATTTGTTTTCAGAACCGAGACTAATGTGTGGTGCTTCTCTTTATTGTTGTAGGGTTCACTGGATATCTAATTTGACATTTATTTTTGTATTGTTTTGGTGTTTCAATTACCTTTTCATGTCCTCTCGCAAACTGAGGCAGATAGCCACTAGAAGGACTCCATCTATTTTCAGCATATTTTTAAAATTAATTAATTTTTTTATTATTTTATTTTTATTCTT
>PVKC010051246.1:0-10445 GCA_004027635.1 Crocidura indochinensis
GGAGATCTGGCGATAGGAGAAATGGCACTTGTTACAAAAGCTCAAACATTCATTGATAATTCCCTTTTTGCCAACTAAGCTGTACTAAGTGTCCTACATATATGTACTTGGATGCTTTTATTTTTAATATTGTATTTTTATCTCTCTTTTTTTTTGTTTTGTTTTTGGGGGGGGGGCTACTCCTGGCTAAGTGCTCAGAAATTACCCCTGACTTGGGGGGGACCATGTGGGATGCCGGGGGATCGAACCGTGATCTTTCCTTGACTAGCGCTTGCAAGGCAGACACCTTCTAGTGCCACCTCACCGGCCCCATATCTCTTATTTTTTAAAATAATATCTTTACTTAAGTTCCTTTATTAAAAATTTCATAGGAGATTAACCCTTATGTAATACCACACTAGAATCTTTAGTTTATCATAAATATTCTGACCTAATAGGCTTCTGTCGGGGACAGAATTTCTTTGATTTAAACAAGGCCAGCCTAGCATGAAACAACCAATTGAACCTGGGAAATACCATACCTATGTATTTATACACCTGTCCTCATGGTTTTGAACTAGGACAAGATAGTAAATAGACAATCACAAATTGTTAATATGCACAGATATTATAAAAAAGACTACTGGTTCTGGAACTGTAAAGAAAGACTCCATCCTAGGCTCCATCCTATGACATGTGCAAATACTAAGATCACTAGTTATAGAGGGAGGCCTGATTTTGTCATCCATGACAGAGCGGAAAACTTCTAGACATCACAAAAGGACCTAGGGAAGAGTAAAAGAGCATGTACGGAGCCTGTAGTTATACCCATTACACTATACTTCAAGGCTGTAGAAACACTGTATCTCATAGGCCAGGGGAATTTCTCTTTAATCTCCCCAATTTTTACTGTGCCTATGCAAAAAAAGAAAAAAAAAGCACAAATTAATTTTTTTTAATTGTTGTTGCTTGTTTTTTCCTTTTTTTCCCCCGTGCTTTGATTCATCTTTATTTCGGGACCGTGGTTAGTGTTTGGTTGTTGTTTTTATTGCTGTTGTACCTTTCAGGTTTTTTGTTTGTTTTTGTTTTCTTGGGGGCGGTGGATTTTTTTGCTATTATTTTTATGTTTTCTTTCCTTTTCCCCTTCTCTTAAACTGATTTCTGTAGTCTCTAGAAGGACTCCTCCCGTTTTTCGCTTGAGTTTTTGCTCTCCCTTTTTTTCTTTCTTTTTTTTCTTACCTTTAAACAGAACCACATAACTTGAACCATCTTGTTCTGCCTCACAATTTGAGGGGGGAAATAATGGAGGGCACCAAGACCAAATAGTCATATGAATATTGAGTAGAAATAAAAAAACGATCAGACCTAAACGCCAAGCCCAAAGCCAACTGCAACAGAATTGATACCCAATCTACAAGTGAGACACAGAAAGGACCACTTATATTAGCAGCCCAGGGGTCAAAGGAGGGGCAATATGGGATGCATGCTGGGAACAGGAGTGAAGGGAGGACAACATTGGTGGTGGGAATGCCCCTGATTCAATGTGATTCAATTCACTATGTACCTAAAATATACTACTGTGAAAGATTTGTAATCTACTTTGGTCAAAATAAAAAATTATTAATTAAAAGGTATTTATATGTATAAAAGATTCTGGTATAAACAAACAAACAAACAAACAAACAAAAAAATGACCACTGGGACTACATTTGGCATGTGGAGTGGTGATAGGGATCATAATAATTAATTTTTCATACTAAATATTACCACAATCAGCATTCTCAGATGTACTTACATATTAGCAATTCTCATTCAGCATGGATTCAGAGAAGGGGATTTCCTGGGTCAGAGTGTTCTTGAGGTATTCGGAGACTCTTAAAGATAATTACAAAATTTTAGTAAAGAAAAAATGAATTGGGCTGGAGAAATAGTTTAGAAGGTAAGGCACTTGCTTGAATTCCTGATTCACACTACCAGAAGTGACTCCTGAGCATAGAACCAGTAGTTAAATCCTGAGCATTGCCAAACGTTTAGCTTTCTCCCTACCCCCCTCAAAAATGTTGGATTATGATCTGGGAATGTAACTCAGAATGACAGAACATTTATCTTGTATATTTGAGTTCCTGGTTATATCCCCAGTAGACCATTGCCCCTATGGCATGAAAGTTACAGTGCTCCGGGACCACCAGGACAACTTTGAGTAATGCCCTAGGCGGGGCAATAGTTTGCCAAGGATCTAGATTGTAGGCATTGTGCGATTGGACTCTGTAACAGCTAATAACTCTGAAAAGCATTGATTGGTATCCTCAGGATTAATTGAGTGACTCAGTCTAAGTTTGAGAGTTAACACCCAGTATTGTCACATGTGTCAGTTTGTGATGATCCTTGCATTCTGTTTTCTGTGATGTCTTTTTTTTTGTTTGTTTTTGGACCACACCCGGCAGTGCTCAGGGGTTACTCCTGGCTCTCTGCTCAGAAATAGCTCCTGGAAGGCACAGGGGACCATATGGGACGCTGACATTCGAAACAACCACCTTAGATCCTGGGTTGGCTGCTTGCAAGGCAAACGCCGCTATGCTATCTCTCCGGCCCCATTCTATTATGTCTTATGCCACATGTCATTTGTAGTTACCCCACAACTATGTACTATATACTTTGCTCAGGATTTACTCCTATATCTGTGCTCGAGTCTTGCCTGGAACCTACAGTGATAGTGATAGCACGGTGGGGGTAGCATTTGCTTTGAATGCATCTGATGCTGGTTTAATCTTCAGCATCCTGTTTTGTCTCTTGAACCTGCCAGGAGTGATTGCTGAGTGTAGAACTAAGAGAAACCCCTGAACATAGTCAGGTATGGCTCCAAACCAAAACCAACCAAAAAAAAATTTTTTTTTTGTCTGGTGTAACTCAAGTCACCATACAGGGTTCCAGGGATTGAACTCTGTCGTCCACATGCAAGGCAAATACCCTATCAAGTATATTGTCACTCTTCGTTATTCGGTTTTTAGACTTTTAGACATACAGCATTCCATACTAATTCCATCATTGTGTCAACATCATGAATGCTCTCAGGTTCACTCTCCTACATCCCATCCCCCACCCCGCCATATTGACAGGTACCTTCTAAAGTGTGGTTTTAAAGTTTAGGTCTCATGATTTCAGTGTTGTTGACTGGTTTGGAAATTTAACTGTGTCATCGTCTTAACACTACTATGTTAAAGATTCCTTAACCTAGATCCCTTTTGCTTCTCCTCTCTTTTCTCCCCCATTCTTCCCCTTTGTTTCTCTACTTTTCCTCACTATACTCTGGAGCCAAGGATGATCTAGGCATCCTGCCTTTAAATCATTGCATTTATCCAGTTATTTTGTATACCTCAGATGAGTGCCATCATCCTATTGTTTATTCTTCTGATTTAGATTATTTTACAGACTATCTTGCAGTTCCATCCTTGTCTCAGCAAATTGCATGATTTCATTATGCCTTACGGCTGTGTAGTATTTCATCTTGTATATATACCCCACCTTTATGTTCTATTTACCTGATGTTGGACATCAAAGTTGATTCCAGACCTTAGCTGTTGTACTGAATGATGCATTGTTTAATGATGTGCTTATACTCTTTTGAATGAATGTTTTCCTGCTTTGGGGGTAGATAACTAAAAGTGAAATTGCTGGGCTAAATGGCAGTTTATGGTAAAATAATTGAACTCCAAAAATCATTATCATTTTTAATTTAGTAATTAAATTATAGTTATAGCTTTATAATGTAGTACCCCAAATAGTTATACTATAATTTTTCTTTGCCAGTTACTCTTCTGACAAGATAATATGCTTTTTGGCACTCTTAAAATCTAACTGGCAATGGGGAGTTATGGTATGCCAGTTTGATGCTCAGGGGTTACTCCTGGCTAAGCGCTGGGGCTAATTGCCCCTGGCTTGGAGGGGACCATCTGGGACACTGGGGGATCGAACCGCAGTCCTTCGTTGACTAGGGCTTGCAAGGCAGACACCTTACCTCTAGTGCCACCTCACCGGCCCCAGTGGCAGACTTAAACTTTCAATGAAATGGGTTTGTTTTCTACTTGGCAATGCTAAGGAAATTTAAAATCACACCTAGATACAGACCCATATTGTTGTTAGTAATGTCATTTAGCTAATTTTCAGATGTACTCAGTATATCAACTTACTTAATGGAAATTATCATTTTTATTAATATTATTTTTATTTGAATTTGGGCCATACCCAGTTGTACTCTCCAAAACTAGCTGTTTAGGAGAGCATATGGGATGTGGGGATAGAACTCCAGTTGGCCCTGTGCAAGTCCAACTCCCTACCCTCCTATATTATCTCTTTGACTCCACTGCTGCTTTTCCTTCTTAATTTACTGGAAAGAAAAACTTGGGCAGAGTGGGGTAAATAGTAAGGAGATAGTAAAAATATCTTCTGAAGAGAAGAGCCAATATCTGTTTCCCATCAGTTTGTCAAGGATGAAGACGAATAAGATAATATGAAGAAGAGTTGATGCCTTGGTAGTTGAAGCTACCACCAAGTTTCCTAAAATGCTGTCTGTTGCTAAAATTTTTCCTCCCAAACTTTTCTAAAATGGTTTCTAATTTCTTCTAATTTTTTAATTAGTTATTAAGACTACAAATTCTGTTATAAAGAGTAAGAATTGTGTTATTAGTCTTTATAATATAAAATTAAAATGTATGAATTTTTGTTTTGTTTTGTTTTTGGGCCTCACCTGGTGATGCTCAGGGATTGATTACTCCTGGCTGTGTGCTCAGAAATTGCTCCTGGCTTGGGGAACCATATGGAATGCCAGGGATCGAACCGAGTCCATGCTGGGTCAGCTACATGCAAGACAAAGGGCCCTACTGCTGCGCTATAGCTCTGGCCTCCAAACTTATGAATCTTAATTATTCTTGTCTCACTCTAGGTAGACCAAAACCACTTTTTTGAGTAATATGAAGAAGGGAAAGTTTTAAAAAATAACCATTCTTTATTAGCCTAAGTTGTAATGATGTAGGTAAATATCTATAAATCTCACATGATATACTTGGGAATTGATTTAAAGTTTGGAACTTTAAAATTAAATTAAAAATTAAATAGGTAATATTTACATAAGTGTAAATTATGTAGTAAAAATTAAATAGGTAATATTTACATAAGTGTACACTAATAATATGAGAACTCCGATTCTTTAGAAATGAAAAATTTGACCAATGCGTTCAGAAAATATGTTTCAGAAAGCATCTCTAGAAAATTTAGATTTTGCTCTTTATTGCAGAAATGTAGACAACCATCTTCCTGCACAAGCAGTTCCAGCTGGATTTCCAATGTATCCTGCCTTCAGCCCACTGCAAATTCTTTGGTGGCAACAGATGTATGCTCAGCAGTATTATATGCAGTAGTAAGTAAATTGGAGTACATTTGCCTGTTGTGTTATTTGCCTCATTTTCTTCTTTATCTAGAATTGATATAGAATTTCACTTACTGATGCACATGAGTTATTTTGAAATTCTGAGAAAAGGCTTGCAGATATCTCAGCAGATACCTAAATTATTTGACTAAAACAAAACTTATGACAGGTCACGTCAGCTAAGCCTACTTTATTTCTTCTAATTGTACTCGGCAATATTTGGATACTTTATTAAATGTAGCATTGCATTTATTTCAAGGAAGAAAGAAACTTAAGAAGGTTTTATGGAAGGCATAAAAATCCACATGAAAGAAGTGGAATAAAAAGTTTTATAGAAAAAAATAGCATGTCAGAGAAGCTTTTAATTGATTTGTGTGCTCATATTATGGTAAATATCCTTTCCTATCACTCAGGGTATTTTGTTGTTTCTGACTGGCATGGAACAGACTTAGTATAGTTTCATAGACTTCATTGTTTTGGGTTTCATTGTTTCGGTTTCCAAAGCACTGATTTAACATTTGTAGCATCTTAATACTAATATTTTATGCTCTTTGTTTCTAGATTCTGTTATCCATGTCTTTATCTTTTTGATTATTCATGCCATATTCTGTAAAACCCATTTTGCCTATTTTTTTTAAATGGAAACATGAGCCTTTTGAAAATAAGACATAATATGTCAAAATTCTATTTCTTTTAAATTGTGTGTGTTGTGTGTTTCAGTCAAGCTGCAGTTTCAGCACAAGCCACATCAAATGCCAACCCAGCCCAGCATGCTGCCTCACAGCCTCTACATTTGGCCCGTGTTCCTGGTGAAGAACCCCCACCAGCTGCCAACCTCATGGCCCAGGATAATCGACCCATGAATGAAAATGTTCAGATGAACGCACAGGGCGGTCCAGTGCTGAATGAAGAAGACTTTAACCGAGACTGGCTCGACTGGATGTACACTTTCTCACGAGCTGCCATCCTACTCAGCATTGTCTACTTTTATTCTTCCTTCAGTCGGTTCATCATGGTCATGGGAGCCATGCTACTGGTCTATTTGTGAGTGATTCTCATAACTATTCTTTAATTTCTAAAACCTTTCAGCATAGGATATGGTGTATATTAGTCATAATATGGAGGAATATGAGTAGTGGATTCAGATATCAGGCACAAAGAACAAAGGAGTATTATGGATAAAACCAGGTCATATTCATAAGAATGTTCATCAGAATTGTCGAGAAATTTTTAATTTGATTCCACCTATTCTATCAGGAACCTGTGG
Source organism: Crocidura indochinensis (assembly GCA_004027635.1). Classification (NCBI taxonomy): domain Eukaryota; kingdom Metazoa; phylum Chordata; class Mammalia; order Eulipotyphla; family Soricidae; genus Crocidura; species Crocidura indochinensis. Next base: position 6,669 of record PVKC010051246.1, read on the forward strand.
GAAATGTACCTTGCACGTTTGCATAAGGATTTCTTTTAAGTGGCTGGAGAGATAGCACAACGGTAGGGCGTTTGCCTTGCATGTGGCCAATCCAGGATGGACGTCCGTTTAATTCCCAGCATCCCATATGGTACTTTAAGCCAGGAGCGATTTCTCAGCACAGAGCCAGGAGTAACCCCTAAATGCTGCTGGGTATGATTAAAAAACAAACAAACAAACAAAAATTAATTTCTTTTAAGTTACTATCATCACTAATTCCCCTAGGTATAGATCTGATTAAAAAATTAATATGATTGTTATAACCCTTTTTTCCCTCAAGGTACAAATACACAATTGAATTTTGTTTTGAAAAAATACAAGCAATTTTATGTGATTCCTGATAAATCTATCTAGCATAAAATCAGTAAAGATGATACAGTTACAGACTTACATTGATTATTTTTATAATGCTTTGAATGTCATTCTTTGGTCTACAGTTGGAGATATGTTTTTGCATGTATTTTAATTCTCACAGATCGCTGGTGATTTCTAGTGTTAACAGATAGGAATGGTAACATTTTTCTTCCTTCTTTATTTTAATGAATAGACACCAAGCTGGATGGTTTCCTTTCAGGCAAGAAGGAGGTCAACAGCAGGCTCCTAACAATAATGCTGAAGTTAATAATGATGGGCAAAATGCAAATAATCTAGAACTTGAAGAAATGGTATGTTAATGAGGTTTTGCATACTTAAATATAGATGTTACCTTTAAATATAGATGGTCCTAGCATCCTATGGGACTATGTATAGAACCTTGATGTGTTCCCTGAGTATTTATTGGCGGATTGGGACATGAAGGAAAATTAGCATTCAAATTGTGGTAGTTTAATTAGGAAGAACTGAGAAAAATGAAAAATCAGTTATAGATTTAAGTGGAAGAATTTAATCTTAAATCTTTTTTTTGGGGGGGGGATGGTGTAGGCTTCCGAGTAGTGGGTATTTGGTGCCATTCCTAGTGACTCTTGATCTGGCCGTATGCACCTGTTAGAGCCCAGCTCTGTGGTGCTCAGCACTATCAGGGCATCTCCAGCAACACTGGGGACACCACAATGTCAGTGATCTAAGTAGGGCTTTTGTCAGTCAGGCAGGTACTCCATGCCAGCCTTTGAGCTCTCTCCAGTCTTGATTAACCTTCTTCTAGAAAAGCCTGAAAAAGTGATACACATGGTGAGAATTTTGTCTTAATTGGGGCTTACCCTTTTGAATTTGAATACTGAAGATTTGATTCATTTTAGACCGAAAGTATGTAATGAAAAGACATTCTTTTTATATGTCCACATTCATTTCTCTCCAAGGAAGAACTGAACCCCTTTTCTGTTATGCCAATGTTCTCTTTTCAGGTCACTTAGGAATATGTTTCTCATTTTGTTTCAAAGGAACGACTCATGGACGATGGGCTTGAAGATGACAGCGGAGAAGATACAGGGGAAGATGCCAGTGCAATGCAGAGGCCTGGACTAATGGCATCAGCTTGGTCTTTTATCACCACCTTCTTTACTTCTCTAATACCAGAGGGACCTCCCCAGGTTGCCAATTAAACCTAAAAAGCTGTGCCAGCTGCAAAGGGAGGGTTTGACTTTTTAGGAAAGTGTTCTAAATAACAGTGCAGTTTCAAAAATTCATTACTTTCTTTCCATCATCATGTATAGAGGTGTTTTTTCTTTAGGCTTTACGTGCATATGAATATTTTAAGCACAACGAACTGCTGTGATTTTTTTTTAATTCTAACAACAATAGTATAACATATTGGTCTTTGGGTTTAATGAATTAAGTGTTTTAATCCAAGACAACCCTATTTTTATGTTCCATTTCTATAAAGAGCTGCTTTACATAAAAAAATACCTGTAGTCAGTAGCCCTTCCCTTGGCATTCAGTCCATAATTTGAATAAATATGTCTACTTTCTTCTGTGAATTATCCTGAAAGTTATACACAGTAACTTCATAGTTTAAGTAAGGAATACTATTTCCCTAAAATATACTCATAGCATTTTGCCCAGCCATAAAACAATACATTTCTCATTTTAGTCTTCTTAGTTTTGGCATTTGAACAAATAATGAAAACTTTCTCACTGAAACTCTCATCAGTTGAAATTAATACATTAAGAAAGAAGGGCAACACTTCAGTGGAATTGATAGTGATTAGTTAATGTTTGATACAAGCAGTACTTTTGTAGAATAAGATATGTTGTAAATCATTCCCTGTAATTTTTTTAAATAAATGGTCAATTATGGTAAAATTCTTTATAGATTTGTTTAAATTCTTTAATAATGTATACTTTACATAAAATTGATGTAAATATTAGTAATTGTTTTGAAAGGTTGATGAAGTGTTCTAGTTTGCTTTCAATTCAAGCCAAAATGGTATAAGTTTGCAAGTAGTCTGAGATCTCAGCAGTTCTTTTAAAATTGCAGTTGGCACATAAATGTATACATTTAACAAGTATGTCTCAGTCATCTTTTCTGTTCCACTTTGCTATATATAGATATATCTTATCTATCTATCTATCTATCTATATCTATATATAGTCTTCTTATGTGTAATAAACAAAAAATATGAGAAAAAAATGCCTGTGAAATCCAGTTCAGTATTTCATGAGGAAGGCAGTGGTATCACACAGAATAAACACATGAACATGGAAGAAACTTTTATGGAAACTCTTCTATTTTATCTCCCACAAAATGTGTGATTATCAGAAGATAAGAAACCATCCATGCTGGCGAGGTGACGCTAGAGGTAAGGTGTCTGCCTTGCAGGCACTAGCCAAGGAAGGACCACAGTTCGATCCCCTGGCATCCCATATGGTCCCCCCAAGCCAGGGGCAATTTCTGAGCACTTAGCCAGGAGTAAACTCTGAGCATCTAATGGGTATGGCCGGAAAAAAAAAAAAAAAGAAGAAGAAACCATCCTTAGGTTATTTTCTAAATGAAATGTTTAAAGGTAACATTAAAGGGAATAACAACAGTTAACTCTTTGAAAAGTAAATTTTGGTTTCTGCTAATAGATGTCAATCAAGATATAGTTAAATATGAGCAATGAACTGGAAATGCTAATGGAAAAATTATGCACACTTCATATTGGGGTGAGAAAATACATTTATGGCAGAATCTATAAAGGAAAAGGTTGCTATATCTATAATGTCTTGATAGATGTAATTTAATGGCAGTTTTTAAGGAGAAACTATTTAAAATAAAGATAAAATTTAAATTTAACTAAAAGTCACACCCCACCAAGAGAACAAAATAAAAGAACGTCTTTCTTTATTAAATGGTATTGAAAAAACCAAATTGCCACATCTAAAAGGATGAAAACAGATCACTCTCAGAACCATGTGCCAAAGTTAACTCAAATTGAATTAAAGACTTGGACTAATTAAAAAGGTAGTGCTTAAAAAGTCCTAAAATCAATAAACCTTAAAAAGTATTGAAAGGCCAAAGTATTAGTACAGCAGGTAGTATTAGTACAGATGACCTGTGTTCAGTCCATAATATCACATATGATTTCATATTTCTTTATTCTTTTAGGTGTGACTCCCAAATCAGTAACAAACCTACCAAACCTATTGATTTGCCTATTATGTAAACATTAATCTTCACACCCCAGCCCCCAGAATTGACTCTGAGAACAGAGGAAATAAAAGCAAAATTAATGGGATTACATCTAATCCTAGCTTCTGTATGCCAAAGGAAACTTATTAAAATAAAGCAATTGTACTTGAGGGGAAAGAATATTCCCACAC
>PVKC010051247.1:0-10443 GCA_004027635.1 Crocidura indochinensis
AGAAAGAAGAATGACCATATAGAGAGAAAGAAAAGGTCTTGAGTTATTACTCAGATATCTCTTTTCATTATATTTTGCCATAGTATATTTTATGTGATTGCAAAACAAAGAATGAAAGCACACTTTTGTGCACTAACATGCTATTTTATAATCTACTATAATTTTATAATCTACTAGGTCATATGTAATATAGAGGGAAGCTCTAGGTCTATTGATTACTCTAATTTCTTTGTAAACATAGTGCACTTTGTTTTTTGTCTTCTAAATGACGATGGTTTGGAACTCTACAACTTGCTAATGTTCCTGGGTATATTTGACAGAAGCCTAATGCAAGCAAATCCACTCTAGAAAATTAAATCCCTATAGTAGTTTATCTCCAAGAATTGACAGTATGACTAACAAAGGAACTGTAGGTCCCTAAAGATTTAAATATAATATAAAGTTACATAAATGTCTAGATGCATAAAGAGGCATAAAGTTCAGAATATAGGATACACAGAACAATAATCAGAAAACCTGAGGCCAGTTCTATAATAGAGTGTGGGGGGTCTTATCCTTGTACTTGATCTGCCCAGGTTTGATCCTCAGCACTCTATATTGTCCCTTGAGTGCAGATCCAGGTGTAATCTCCAAGCACAGCCAGGGATGACCAAAAACAAACAACGCAACAACAACAATAATAGTAATAAACTCAAACTCTTGGTATAGCTGAAAAATTGTGAGTTATGAAGCAAAAAACACATCCAGTAGAATAAATGTGTGGGAGAAAGATCAGAGGCAGATATTAATCTGGAAGTTAGATAATTCATAGAATCCACTAATTAAATGAATATAATATAGATATTTCCATATAAGATAGGAACTATCATTATTCTTTAACAGTCATACAGTTAGCAGCTACTTTATATTTCTCTTCTCACAAATTTTGGTCTACTTAATTCCTCTCCTCTTCTCAAGAACTACTTTCCCAGAGTCTCAACTCATGATCCAAAGATACAGGGGATAAACTATACATAAGGTTTTCATTTGGGTGTCACAAGAGGAAAGGCATTAAATGACTAAAGAAAACATATTCATGGCACCTGTCAAAAAGCAGTAAGTTAATCAGAAAAAACTGTAGTTATAAATATATTGATGATTGCAATGTGGTTTTGTACTAGTAAAAAGAATCCGAACTTAGGTAAAAAAAAAAATAGGACAAATTTTGGTAGAAATTTCTTTAGATAGAAATTTGTAGCTAAAAATAGGGACAGGGGAATGAATGATTGGGAAATGATTAAAAAAAAAACCACCTGTGACCTGGACAATTCTTGTTAAGCTGAATAGCACCTGGGATATTAGAAAAGGTGGCAACCATATCAAATATTTTAGTATATTTAGATGTAAAGTTTCTGAGTCTTGGGGTGAAATTACACAGTAATGTATTTGCTTTGTATTTGCAAGTATTGTATTTGAAAATATAATATTTGCTGTAATATCGCATAATAATAAACACAGATGACCAAAAGTCTGTAACTAATGGAGAATTCAGAGAAGATTTACTAGAGTTGGATAAGAACAAACACACAAATACACACACAGCTACAACACAGCATACCACATCCTTCCAGAAGTATCAAATGCTATTACATCTCTTTTTTTTTTCCACTGAGAAATATGGCCCTTATTTCTCCTCTACTACTACATGAGGGATATTTATACCTGGTTGCTAAGGAATTTTATGCTTTTTAATAAAAATATTCACTAATATTTAATTTACTTACTTATTTACTTATTTTTAATATAATAATTTTATTTTGACCAAAGTGGATTACACAGTAATATTTCACAGTAATATTTTAGGTACATATTGAACTTGAATCAAGGAAATTCCCACCACCAACGTTGTCCTCCCTCCACCCCTGCTCCCAGCATACATCCCATATTCCCCTCCTTAACCCCCCAGACTGCTAGTATATATTCCTCTCTGTGTCTAGCTTATTATAAATTGGGTGTAGATTCTGTTGTCATTGGCTTTGGATTTGGTGTTTAAGTCTGATCATTTTTATTACTACTTAGTGATCATGTAACTGTTTGGTCTTGGTACTCTCGATTATTTCCCCCTCAATTTGAGAGGTGGAACATAATGGTTCAACTCATGTGGCTTTTTTTGATGAAAGGAAAATAATAAAGTGGAGTAAAAATCAAGCAAGCAAAAAATGGGCAGAGTCCTTCTAGAGGCTATAAATATCTATTTGAGAGAAGAAAGTGAAAAGGAGAGAAAAACACAACAATACAAAAAGAAAACTCAAACAAAAAAAATCCAAAAAGCACTACAGCAATAAAGACAACCACCACACAATAACCACGGTCCTGAAATAAAAACAAAACAAAACACAAAAAAAAATAAAACAACACCAATAACAAAATCAAAAGAATTACTTTGTGCTGCTTTTTTTTCTGCTTAGGCACAGTAAATGTTGGGGGAATTAGAAAGGGAATTCCCTTGACCTAAGAGATATACAGGGTTTCTCCACCCTTGAATTATACTGTCATGAGAATAACTACAGACTCCATACATGTTCATTTACTCTCCGCTAGGTCCTTTTGTGGTGTATGGGAAACATTTGCTTTGTTATGGATGATGAAATCAGATCTCTATATCTAGAGATCTTGGTATCTGCACAGGGCAAAGAATGGAGCCTGTGATGAAGTCTTTCTTTACGATTCTAGAAGTTCTGTTATATCACTGTTGTTTTTTTAATCAGTCTTTTGTAGTTGGTGGTCTTGGTTTTTTGCACTGATCTAAAATGAAGCCTAGGATAGAGTCTTTCATTATGTTTCCAAAAGACCTGTTCAGTTGCAGTTGCAGCCAGACCTCTGGAATTAGAAATCTTGGTTGTTGTACAGATCATAACCAAATCCTAGACTAGGGCTTTTTTATTGGTCCTAGGATACGTTTTGCCCAGTCATGGTTGTCAGAGTTAGTCTTCTGTAGAGTGATTTTGGCTTTTACACAGATCAAAGGGTGATGTGTTTTCTGATTTCATCTTATCTTTAGATTGTGAGGCAATACAACCTGCTCTTAGATAAAGTTGTTGCCATTTCCTCATTGTCAATATATCATATCGAAACTGGCACATGTTTGGTGTCAGAGCAGTATTAAAAATGTCCCAGAGGGAGTTTGGTTCCTGGAGCTGCTGTGGAGAACGGTGTCAGTTCTATGTCTGGGATCTAGGGTTCAGGGTTGGATGATAACTATCTAATTATCTGGAGTCTAAGTTGGGTCCACATGACATATGTTCAAGGTGGGATGTGCCCCTGTACTGTGAAAAAGTATGAGTCTTATCCCTCGTAGATAAGAGCTTGTTTCTATATGTAAAATTTCCCCTTTTTTAGTATGTCTATGCAGGAAGAAATGGCGCTATACTATACTGCTGGTGCATTTTGGGATGGGAGTGTTAGGCTCCATTTCTTCTGTGCCCTGGTTTTGACCTGAGCTATCATTCCAGGCAAGACTTTGTCATGTAGGTTTTTGTACCAAGCAGAACCAAAAGTGGTGAAGTTAAGGAAGAGAAGAAAACAGAAACAAGACAGTATATATACATATATACATATACATATATATACTGTCTTGTATATATATACAAGTATATATACATATATACTGTCTTGTTTCTCAATATATATACATATATATATGAGTGAGTATATATATACTCACATATATATAAATAAAAATTTAAATATGAGTTAAAAAAGTAATTAATGGAACAAAGTGATGCAGGAGACTACCTTAGTTTTGGGTATAAACAGGTTAAGAGGTAGGATTATATAGGTCTTAAACTTACAAAGGTAATATAGGTTTCCCCATTGTCTTTTGAGATTTTCTTGTGGGATGTGGGATCCAGGGCACATTTTCATAACAGACCCTGGTCTTTTTGAGATTGAGAAAAGATTTGCACCAGAGAGATCTCAGGTAGAGTTCTTGTGCCGGGGATCCTTCTGGAGCTGATCCAGTTTCAAGCAACAGTTCATGTTTGGGAGAGGTGAGAAGGAGGGCCACATAGCATGAGTAAGTAGGGGTGCTAGTTGTAGTTTTTTGCCTGGGATGAGGTGTGGGTCTAAGTAGGTTTTCTTCACTTTGGTGCTGGGTAATGGTTTATTGGGTTAAGAGATCAGTCTTGATACCTAATGGGTTAAGAGCTGAGGGTAAAGAGCTTTAATAAGGTAGAATATCAGGTTGGGATTAGGGAGTGAAGGGATAGTAGAATTTCTGAAGGGCAAGTAGAGGGAATAGTTTATAGGAGGGACTATATACACTATAGGCATGGGTTGTTTACAACTTAGGTTTACAATTTAGGACTCATGGAGGAGTCCTCTCTCTATGTGCTCATGCCCGCATAGAAACATAAAGTAGTTATCTTAGGTATAGTTTAAACAAATATGAGGGGAGAGCAAGAAATAAGAGAACAGAAAAATAGGTAAATATAGTAAAAGTAAGGTAAAGAAACTAATAAATCAACTAAGAGAGATTGGGCAGGTGTGTCAAAGTTGGGAGGTTTTCTTAATATCTAGGGATTTTGTTGGTGATGGGGTTGGGCCTTCCTGAATGAGGGTTTCAAGATTATGTAATGACTGGAGCAATTTAGGATACACTTAGGTTTCACATCTCGAGTACTAAACAACCTGTTAGTGAGGCCTATCTATATAGGTTGTTATTCATGTAGTATTGTCTGCTGACATTATGTATCGAATTTCCTTTCCTAAAGAGAAAGTAACAGTGTGCTTTGTATTTGACATAGATTGAATTGATGATAATGAGGAATAAAAAGTAAAAGAAGAAAAGGGCTAAAAAAAAAGAAGTATTGTGAAGAGAGAAGAAAAGAGAAAGGATATGTTAATTTGCCTAAATGTGTTCGATGAGTAGGTCCTATATTATAAGTCTGTGGGTCACAGTTGACTGCTTCAGTGGTCAGGTCCTACTAGAGACCATAACCAAGAGATAAAGGGTATATTAAAATGTTTTATCAAGACATTTTCATAATGCAAAATGAGTATGGTATCTAGTGTGATTGGGCACTAAGGACAACTTAGGTTGTCTACTCATTATATACAAGAACAACTATTGACATAAAAGCTGAGAGGTTATTTTAAATCTAGTAAGATTAAGGCATTGAAACATATTGTTTTGAAACACTTCCACTGGAGTCACTGACTTCCCATCATATTCTTTGCCTGTGATCCTATATAAGATCCTTAAGACATTATTATAGGCCTTTGTAGTAAAAGGCTGGTTACATACCTGTTCTTTATAAGCTGTTGCTTCTGAAGTTACTGGTTACTTTATGGTATAATGTGTAGTCGAGGCTTTGTGTTGCTCTTCTTCCACTTGTTTTGGGTACTCCCCAGTAAATGTTGACAATTACAGTGTTTGGAGTTTCTACCCTGTTAAATCATTGTAATTTTACATGGAGTACTACATGTATATATGGTGTATATTCTAGGTACTTCAGAATAGTGCTATCATTCTGTTTATCTTTCATTTTCTGACTTACTTCATTTAACATACTATTTTGTAGACCCATCCACATTGCTGAAAAATCTGATTGTATCATTTCTAACTGCTATGTAATATTCCATTATGTATAATTACCACATCTTCATGATCCAAACATTTGTTGTTGAATATAGAGGTTGGTTCCAAATCTTGGCTATTGTACTGAGTGCTGCGATAAATAGTGGTGAGTGGTGTGTACACATATTTTGGGATGAATGTCCTTCCGACTTGGGGATAGATACCCAGGAGAGTAATTTCTGAGCCATATGACAGCTCAATTCTGAGTTTACCTAGCACTCTCAAAACTGTTTTCCATAGGGGTTGTACCAGGCAGCATTCCCACCAGCAATGAATGATAGTTCCTTTCATACCGCATCCCCACCAACAGAGATTGTAATCGTTATTCTTGATGTGAGCCATCCTCATGATGTAAGGTGGTACCTCATTGTTGTCTTGATTTGGATTTCCCTAATGATGAGTGAAGGTGAGCATGTTTTAATGTGTCTGTTGGACATCTTTCCTTCTTCCTCAGAGAAGTGTCTATTCATTTCTTCACACCATTTTTCTATGGCTTTATTAGATGTGTGGGGGTTTAGCTTTCTGAGTGTTTTGTATATTCTAGATAGCAGTCCTTTAACTGACGTGTTGAGTGCAAATATTTTCCCATTCCATTAACTGTCTTCTAGTATTAAGTAGGGCTTCTTTCACCATGCAAAACTTTTTAGTTTGATGTAGTCCCATTGTTTAGTTTTAATGCTAAAGTTCTTGCCATTGGTGTTCTATCCTCAAAGACTTTTTGATGTGTAGGTCTTGGAGTGTTCTGCCTATTTTTCCTCAATAAACTTTATTGATTCGGTCTGATTTCAAGGTCTTTAATCCATTTTGAGTTGACTTTTGTATAAGGTGTGAGATATGTATCAGTTTTCAATTTCTTACAGGCGGTTTTCCAGTTGTACCAACACCATTTGTTAAAGAGACTTTCTTTTTCAAGTTATTGGCTCTTTTGTCAAATATTAGTTGACTGTGTATTGGGAGTTTATCTCTGGAAATTCTGTTCTAACCCACTGGTCTGAGGTTCTGTCTTTGTTCCAGTACCATGCTGTTTTGATCATTATGACTTTATAGTATAGCTTCAGGTTATGTAAAGAGATGTCACCCAGCTTCTTGTTTTTCAGTATGTATTTAACTATCCTGAGTCTTCTGTGATTTCAGATACATTTTATGATTTATTGTTCTAAGTCTTTAAAAATGATGCCTGAATTTGTATAGGGATTGCATTAAATCTATATAGTAGTTTAGGTAAGGGGCCGGTGTGGTGGCGCTGGAGGTAAGGTGTCTGCCTTGCCAGTGCTAGCCTAGGACGGACTGTGATTCGATCCTCTGGTGTCCTATATGGTCTCCCAAGCCAGGAGCAACTTCTGAGCACACAGCCAGGAGTAACCACTGAGCATCATTGGGTGTGGCCCAAAAATAAAAAAAAATTTTTAGGTAAGATCGTCATTTTGACAATGTTGATTCTACCTACCAATGAGCATGGGATGTTCTTAGATACTCTTAGATACTTTTCTAAAAACAAAAATAGGGAAAACACCCAAATAAGTATGATCACAAATGAAAGGGGGAGAGATCACAACAGAACCCCGAGAAATACAACACATCATGAGGTCTTTCATGACCAACTATACTCAGTTAACTAACTTAGTTATTCAGTTAGAAAATCCAGAAGAAATAGACAGATTCTTGGGAAAAAACATCATCTTTCGAGACTGGAAAAGAAGGATTTAGAAAGCCTAAACAGGCCAATCACTTTGGAGGATATCGAAGCAGTAATTAAGATAGATACTTAGATACTCTTTTCTTAGATACTCTTCAATTTCTTTCTGAAGTGTTTTGAAGTTTTCATGGTATAGGTCCTTCACTTCCCTTGTAATTTTTATTCCTAGGTACTTGATATTTTTGATACTATTTTAAATGGGATTGTCTCATTAATCTGTTTCTCCTCTACTAAGTTTTTATATAGAGGAACAATGCAGTCTTTTGTGCATTGACTTTGTGGCCAGCCACTTTGCTGTATTGGTTAATTGTTTCTAATAAATTTACTGTGGACTCTTTAGGGTTTTCGATGTATATCATCATATCATCTACAAAAAGAGATAGTTTGAGTTCCCTTCCCTATTTGGATTTCTTTGATTCCCTTCTCTCATCTGATTGCTATTGCTAGGACTTCTAAGATTATATTGAATAAGAGTGAAAAACCTTGCCTAGTTCCTGACTTTAGTGGAAATGCTTTTGGTTTTTCTCCATTAAGGATAATGTTGACTGTGGGTTTTTCATAGATAGCTGTAACTACCTTGAGGAAGGTTCCTTCCAGTCGTATATTGCTTAGTGTTTTCAACATGAATGGGAGTTGGATTTTGTTAAATGCCTTCTCTGCGTTGATTGATATAATCACGTGTTTTTTGTCTTTTTTGTTGATGTGGTGTATGATGATTGATTTGCATATGTTGAACCATCCTTGCATCCCTGGGATGAAACATACTTAGTCATGGTGTATACTCTTTTTGATGTAGTACTGTATTCTGCTTGCTAAGATTTTGTTGAGTAATTTTGCATCTATGTTAATTAGTGAGATTGGTCTGCGATTTTCTTTCTTGGTGGTGTCATTGCCATCTTTGGGAATGAGAGTGATATTAGCCTCATAAAAAGGATTAGGGAGATTCCTGTCTTTTCCATGGTTTGAAAGAGCCTGTGAATCAGTAGTAGTAATTCTTCTCAGAATGTTTGATAGAATTCACCTGTAAAACCATTTTGACCTGGACTTTTGTTCTTGGAGAGTTTCTTAATTACTGCTTCAATTTTTTCCGAAGTGATTGGCCTGTTTAGGCTTTCTAAATCCTTCTTTTCCAGTCTTGAAAGATGGTATTTTTTCCAAGAATCTGTCTATTTATTCTGGATTTTCTAAGTGAATAACTAAGTTAGTTAACTGAAGTATAGTTGTTCATAAAAGACCTCATGATGTGTTGTACTTCTCGGGGTTCTTTTGTGATCTCTCCCCCTTTCATCTGTGATCCTACTTATTTGGGTGTTTTCCCTCTTTTTTTTGGTGAGTCTTGTCAGTGGTTTGTCTATCTTGTTTATTCTTTCAAAAAACTAACTCCTGGTCTTATTGATTTTCTGTATTGTTTTCTTAGTTTCTTTGTTGTTATGTCTGCTATGTTTTTTTATTATTTTGTGTCTTCTGGTTGTGTTTGGGTTTCTTTGCTGCTATTGTTCCAGAACCTTAAGAAATCCCTTTAAACTGCTTATTTTGTCATTTTCCTCACATAGGCCTGTATTGCTATGAGTTTCCTTCTAATTACTGCTTTTGCTGTGTCCCACAGATTTTGACAAGTGGTTTCTTCATTATCGTTTGTCTCAAGGAATCTTTTTATTTCTTCCTTGAGTTCCTCTTTGATCCAGCTGTTGTTGAGCAGCATGTTGTTTAATATGCAGATGTTGGATTTTCTGCATTGCTTCTTTTTACAGTCAATTTTGACCTCTGTTGCATAGTTATATGATATGATGATGATCCTTATATTTGTGATTTTATACAAGTTAGATTTATATCCTAAGGCATGGTCTATTCTGGAGAACGTTCCATGTGGACTTAAGAAGAATGTGTATTCAGCTTTCTGAGGGTGGAGGACCATATATAAGTCTATCAGCCCTAGTCTTCTAATTTTTAATTTAGTGTTCTTATTTCTTTGCTAGTTTTCTGTCTGGTGGATCTGTCCAGTGGTGATAGTAAGGTATTGAGACCTCCTAGTACTATCACATGGCCTTTCATGTATTTCTCCAGGTTTGTAAGCAATTACCTTACATATTTTGCTGGCTCTGCATTTGTTGCATAAATATTAATCAGGGTTAGTACTTTTTAATTAGTGCTCCCCTGATTAGTAAGTAGTGACCTCTTTCTCTTTGTCTCTGATCACTTTCTTGAGGTTGAATGAAATTTGGTCTGATATAAGAATGGTCATCCCTGCTTTATTTTGCTTTCCATTGGCCTGAATAATTAATTTTCATCCTTTTATTCTAAGTCTGTTCCTATCCTGTACTTGTAGGTATGTTTCTTGCAGGCAGCAGAAATCCAGTTTATGTTTTGCTCTAACCCTTTCCCTATTTCCTCTCCTTCAGGTTTTCCTAATATTCGTAGACTAATTTTTGTCTTTGTTCATTAAATAACATTTTCTTCCAATGCTTTACCTCTTTTTTTCCTTATTGGTTTGTTTGTCATTTTTGTTTCATAGTTTTTCTTCAAGTTCTTCTATGCAATTTTCCAACTGAGTACTTCTGCTACTGTGGCTTTCTAGGATGTTTTTCACTTCTTTTAATTCCGTTTGTATGGAATCACTCTCATTTGCTGTAGAAGTTCATCTTTGAGTTGGTTGACCTTTCATCTATGAATTTCTTGAACTCATTGACAAGTGATTCCTTGATCTCTATTGTTATGGTTTTCAATGCCACTTTCATGTCTTCTTCTATTGGGCCCATGCATTTTGGTGGACTTGGGAACTTGCTAGAATTCCTCTCCATATCCCTGGCTGCTAGTGTCCTCCTTGGTTTATCCATGTTCCTTTGCATTTGATGATTCAGAGTGAGCTGTCCTCGTTCTCAGCCCTCCTTTATCACCTGGGATGTGTGGCTGAGATGAAGGCCTTGCTGCTTCCCCTCGTACAGAATGCAACCTCAGCCTTAGTTACCTCTGGTCCCTGCCCGAGACACAGACCTGCCACTTGTCCAGGTGCGGAATTTGACCAGGTCCTCAGCACCCACTGGATTCCTGCCCAAGACATGGGCCTGCCACTTTCCCAGGTGCAGATGCAACCACGACCTTAGTTACCTCCAGATCTCTGCCCAAGACACTA
>PVKC010051248.1:0-10445 GCA_004027635.1 Crocidura indochinensis
ACCGATGACCTTTTGCATGAAAGGCAAACGCCTTACCTCCATGCTATCTCCCGGGCCCCGGGGTGTGTAATCATTTAGATAGAAATTGATGTCATCAATGCTTACCTCCATGCTATCTCCCGGGCCCCAGGATGTGTAATCATTTAGATAGAAATTGATGTCAGCAATGATCTATCATGCCATTTTTTTTCTGAATTACTGTGCCTAGATCTAATTATTTCTTTTGTTTGTTTGTTTTTTGGGCCACGCCCAGGCCCAGTGACACTCACTTTCCACTCAAATTGCTCCTGGCTTGGAGGACCTTATGGGATGCCGAGGATCAAACTAAGGTCTGTCCCTGATCAGCCACGTGAAGGCAAATGCCATACCGCTGTGCTATTGCTCTGGCCCTAGGTTACTTCTGTAACACTGGTTTTAATTACCTATAACAAATATAGGATTTGTAATAATCACTTACATACCTGAAATTTGGAACATTATAAAGAGGGGCTGAAGTGATGGCACAGCGATTAGGGTACTTATCTTGTACATGGCCAGCCCAGATGCCAATCCCTGGCATCCCATATGGTCTCTTGAGGCCACCTGGAGTGACTGCTGAGTGTAGAGCCAAAAGTAAGTACCATTGGGTGTGGCCCCCAAACCAACCAAAACCAAAAAGGTAGTATGTATTTGAGAAAGAAGCGATAGTTCAGGGCGAAGATGCTGGCCTTGTAGGTGACCTCTCAGGATTTGATCATCACCACCCCACATTGTACTGAGTCCCTTGAAGAGTGAGTGACCCCTGAAACTTATTAGGAAGTGAAGTTGTGGGGTAAGAGCAATTCCTTGTGTGACTCAAAGAAAAGGATTGTATAAAAAAAAATCTCAAAAATGATTATGAACAGGGTTTAAATAAAGTTCGCCTTTTTTTTTTTTTTTTTTTGGTGTTTGGGCCTCACCCAGTGATGCTCAGGGGTTACTCCTGACTATTCGATCAGAAATCTCCCCTGGCTTTTGGGGGACCATATGGGACTCTGGGGGATTGGAACACAGTTGGTCCTAGGTTAGCTGCGTGTAAGGCAAACACCCTACCACTTGTGCCACTGCCCGGCCAAGGTTACAAAACGTTAACTTAATCTAATGTTTGAGAGATTATCCATTTCTTTTGTTCGGAGAGTCATACCTAATGGTCCTCCACACTTACTCTTGCTTCTTTGTTCAGGGGTCACTCCTGACATGGTTAGAAGACCATATGCAATGTTAGTGAATAAACGCAGGTGGCTATGTACAAAACAAATGCCATAGTCAAGTACTGTCACTATAGCTCCTTTTAATTTAGTATAAAAAATAATAAAATGTCAAATGGTCCTGAGTCAGAGATAGTAGTTAATGCATTTGCTTTGAATGTGGCTGATATTATTTCAGTCTGCTGCATGTGTTTATTAAGCAGAGATTTCTGGGCCTAGAACTCAAGCAAGTATCAGCTTGATTTAAGCAGTGTTTATTTACTCTTTTTTTTTTTTTTTTTAATGTCTTCAGGCTGCAGCTGTGGAGAAGAGCACGCAGAGATCCCCTTTGAACAGACTGTTTTTGAAAGCCGGTCAGAGGCCAGGGTTTCCTGGCCTGCCTCATCTTCCCAGAAGACCCATTCCTGTGAGTTGTACAGTCCCGTGTTGAAACATATTTTGTTTCTGGCTGAGCAGCAGGGCGGTCATTCCAGTCAGAAGTTGTTCAGTCATGGAATATGTGTGGAAAGATTTCATTTCACTTCAAAGCAGCAGCAACTGGAGCAGCAGCTGGGAGAGACCCCTTTCCAAAGCAGTGTAGTAGACTCGGCCTCACTTGACACGAGTGACAATGCTCATCTGAGAGGAGAGCCTCTTTCTTTGGAGGAATGTGGGAGTGATTATCCGGCCATAGTAGGACATCTCCAACAACAGAACACATTGACTGGGGATAGTACAAAGGAAGGCATCCGGTGTACGACATTACAGAGCAAAATTTCAGACACTGTGAAAGAATGCAAGAAATCCTTTGATCACAAACATACATCGGTTTCGGATCAGAATGTTCACACTGGACAAGAGTGTTTTATGTGCAGTGTGTGTGGGAAAACATTCAGATACAAATCCTCATTTATTGTACACCAGAGACTGCATAATGGAAAGAAGCTTTATACCTGTGAATGTGGTAAATCTTTTAAGCGGAGTTCAACCCTTGTTAGACATCAACTCATTCATGCTGGGGAAAGGCCATACAAGTGTAGCAAATGTGGGAAGCCTTTATGCCAAAAATCTGCACTTGTTTATCTGCAAAGATGCCACAACGAAGAAAACAGCTATGTTTGCAGTGAATGTGCAAAATATTTGAACTACAGTTCAGTGTTCCTTCACCATAGGAAATTTCAGACTGGAGAAAAGCCTTACAGGTGTAGTGACTGTGGAAAATCTTTCACTTCTCTTTCTGCCCTCGGTTATCATCAGAGATCTCACACAGGAGAAAGGCCTTACGAGTGTGCAGAGTGTGGGAAATCCTTTATTTCCAAGCCTGACCTTCGTTACCATCAGAGAGTTCACTCTGGAGAAAGACCCTTCGAGTGCAATGTTTGTGGAAAATCTTTTATCACTCGGACTGCTCTCCGGTATCATCACAGAGTTCACACTGGGGAAAGGCCTTATGCATGCACTCAGTGCGGGAAGTCCTTTACCCGAAGAAACAACCTGATTATACACCTGAGAGTTCACTCAGGAGAACGGCCTTTTGAGTGCAACGTATGTGGGAAATCTTTTACCTTCAGCTCCAGCCTCCGCTATCATCACAGAATCCACACCGGGGAAAAGCCTTACGAGTGTACCGATTGTGGGAAATCGTTCAACAATAGGTGGACACTCATTCGACACCGGAGGATTCACACCGGGGAAAAGCCGTATGTGTGCAGCAAGTGCGGGAAATCTTTTACCTGTAGCTCCACCCTCCAGTATCATCAAAGAGGCCACCTTGGAGAGAGGCCTTACGAGTGCAGCGAATGTGGTAGGTCCTTTACCACTAGTTCTGCTCTCCGTTATCATCAGAGTGTCCACTCAGGAGAAAGACCTTATAAGTGCGCCGAATGTGGGAAATCTTTTATATCTAGGTCTGACCTTCGTTATCACCAGAAAGTTCATTCTGGAGAGAGACCTTACGAGTGCAACGAATGCGGAAAATCCTTTATTCGAAGAAATAACCTCACTTTACATCAGAGAGTTCACACAGGGGAAAGGCCGTACAAGTGCAACGAATGTGGGAAATCTTTCAATAACAAGTGGACACTCATTCAGCACCAGAGAGTTCACACAGGAGAAAAGCCTTATGTGTGCAACGAGTGTGGGAAATCTTTCACGTGTAGTTCCACCCTCTGCTATCATCAGAGAGTGCACGCGGGGAAGCGACCGTACGAGTGCAGTGAATGCGGGAAGTCCTTTACGTCTAGTTCCACTCTTCGTTATCATCAGAGGGCTCACACTGGAGAAAGGCCGTACAAGTGCCATGAATGTGGGAAGACGTTCACTTTCAGCGCCAGCCTCCGTTACCATCACAGAGTTCACACTGGAGAAAGGCCTTACGAGTGCAACGAATGTGGAAAGACTTTTAAAGATAAATCCCAATTCAATAAACACCAGAGAGGTCACACTGGTGAGAGACCTTACGAGTGTAGCGAATGTGGTAAAACCTTTATCCACAAGTCTTCCCTCTCCATACACCAGAAGATTCACAACAGAGACAGGTCTTATGAATGCAGAGCGTGTGGGAAATCTTTTACCTCTCTCTCTGGCCTTGGCTATCATCAGAGAGTCCACAAAGGAGAAAAGCCTTATGTGTGCGGTGAATGCGGGAAATCCTTTACGAATAGCTCGATTCTGATTCGACACCAGAGAGTTCACACTGGAGAAAGGCCGTATGTCTGCAGTCAGTGCGGGAAATCCTTTACCAGTAGCGCCACCCTTTCTTATCATCAGAGAGTGCATGCAGGAAAGAGGCCTTATGAGTGCACTGAGTGTGGGAAATCTTTTACGTCGAGTTCTACTCTCCGTTACCATCAGAGAGTTCACTCCGGGGATCGCCCTTACGAGTGCACTGAATGTGGAAAGTCTTTTATCACTAGCTCAAAACTACGTTATCATCAAAGAATTCACACTGGAGAAAGACCTTACGAGTGCAATGAATGTGGAAAGTCTTTTAGAGATAGCTCGCAATTCAGTCAGCATCGAAGAGGTCACACCGGCGTGAGACCTTTCGAATGTACTGAATGTGGAAAGTTTTACATGCGAAAATCTACCCTCTCTCAACACCAGAGAGTTCACGCCAGAGAAAGAACTTAGATGTGACATGCATACGAAGTTGCTCATTGTGATGATTCTGGTGGAAACTCTTGAGAAGCATCTGTCTGAAATGAATTTTGCATATCTGAACACAATCAGTGGCCATTCTCCACAAGTTTCAAGTAAGTGGGAAGCCTGTTACATCCAGTTATACTTCCTAGGGCTCTTTACAGAGTGTAACACACCACTTCTTTGTGTGGCAAAAGCCATTCTACAATTGCTCTGGCAGATCCCCACTTTGTCATCTTCCAATTCTCTGAAGTATTGGAACAAATTAACTCGAACCCTTAGGACATCAGTTTTCCCTCTGCATGACTAAGCAGGCACGAACCTGAATCATGTTACTGCAGACAATATATATGACTCAAGCTGACAGCTCCACAGAATGAAAGCTTTTTCCAGGGACACTAGAGTTTGGGTTTTGGTTTTTGTTTTTTTGGCCATGCCTGGCAGTGCTAAGGAGTCACTTCTGGAGATGCTCGGGAACCATATGGAATACGGGGACTCAAACACAGTCAACCACATGTAAGGCAAGCACCTTATCTGCTGTACAATCGCTCAGACTCTGGACATGGGTATTCATATGTTGCATTTGTTTGTACAGTGCTAGGCCTCACGATTTACATTCTCTTTAATCTTGAGTATTCTGTTTTACTATGTGGGTACTTTATAAACATCTAGCCTCAATGTCTGAAGGAATGAATAACTCTAGGTTTCTGCCCAAGGTGGCAGAAAATGTCTTGCCAGCTGTGCACAAATGTGCTTTGTTGTTCAGAACTTCCTCGACTAGGTTGAACAGGGCTCTGCTACTGCACGTTTTGGAGGTAGCTCAGTGATGAAAGGAAGGAAGAACGTTTAAATGTTTCTGGGAAATTTATGTTTCCCCCCCAGTTTTCCAAGAAGTGGTCATTGTCTCTCAGTACTGGGTCCCAAGTCCACATTTAATCTCCAGAATAATTTTATTACTGGTACCGAACATCACTGGTGCAGAATCCCTGAGGGGAAGCAGTGGACATTCAGTTCCCCTGATGGGACACAGACAGGATTGGCATGTACTCAAGCCTTGGACTGCCTGGCTCCTTATTTTTCTAGCTGGAAGCATTGTCAGAAAACAGTATCCACCAATAATAGCTTTGTGTGTAGGTACTTGTAGCTGCTCACTGATCTTCACCTCAAGGCCATTACTGCACAGGCAGGACTAGAAAGGGCCAAGAGGGAATCTATAGTCTTTACAAGTTTATAACCCAGATTTCGTGACACTGATTCGCTATCAGCGTGTGAAAGTACATAGTAAAGACAATATTGGGTTGTCAGATTTGTTAAATAACCCAACAGTGTTTTTAAAAGTATGATTTACATATAATAGGATACATAATTATAATTTATGTATAATATTTTATAATTTTTTTTTTGGCAATACTGGTTATCCAGTCCAGGGCCTCACACGTGCAAGGCAAGTTCTCTACCAAAGAGCTACATTATTAGATCATAGAAAGCATTTGATCAGTTTTGACATTACAGTATGATCCGGAATCCAGGGTTGGGGAAGATGCCACATGCCTTGCATGTTCTTTCTCAGGTCTGAATCCCAGGCACAACATAGGGTTTCTTTAGCTCCTCCAGGAATACTGAACACAGCCAGGAAAATCCCCTGAACACCACCAGATGTGACCCCCAAACTCAGAATAAATTAAAAGTCTTGATTTAGTCATTATAACGAATGACAGCATCTATCAAGATCTGTTTATAGTATGTTCTTGCTCAGCCCTCTAATCCATAAAATCATTGGTTAACTTTTACGTTTGCTGTAATTCATGATTGGAATCAGTTCCTTCTTATGTAATAAACTGGAATGTATCAGTTATAATTAGCTCTTGCTGTGAGGCCTCATGTTGGTGCTGGTGTACTCCTGGTCAGTATTTGGTCACTCTTGGCAGTGGTTACCATAACGTGCTGGTGATCAAATCCCTGCCTTCCAGATACAAAGAATGGGCAGAAGTCCTGGGATGGCCTCCCTAGCCTGTAGCTCTGTTTTTAATGGAGCTTAGCAGTAAGCCTACTTTTAGTATGTACCATGTTTAATTTATCCATTCACTTTTTCTTTTGGTTTTTGGTTCATTTTGAATTTTGATTTTTTTTTTTTTTTTTTTTTTTTTTTTTTTTTTTTTTTTTTTTTTTTTTTTTTTTTTTTTTTTTTTTTTTTTTTTTTTTTTTTTTTTTTTAGTTTTTTTGATGGGTTTACACCTGGCTGTGCTCAGGGCTTACTCCTTACTCTGCTCAGGGATCACTCCTGGCAGGCTTGGAAGACTAGATGGGGTTGTCTGGAGAGTGAACCCAGGTAGGCTGCATGCAAGGGAAGTGCCCTGCCTTTATACTATGTGTGATGACGATAAAATTTTGAGTATTTTAAATAAAGTAGGTACGAACATCTTTGAATATTTTATCTACATAACAGTTTTTATTTTGTCTATTTTTTGGTCTGCATAAATGTTTATCTTTTGTCATAATGTAGGACATCTGAGTCATAAGATAGCTAAGTGTTTAATATTTGAAGAACACAATAATCTAGATTCTAAAGTGATTATTGTTTCCTTTTAGCAATTAAAACAATGTTTCTTTTTTTGGAGCCAGTCAAATTGAGCAGTGGAGGGGTTATATACCAACTTTTGTGATACTAATGTTAATAAGTTCTGATAAACCACTGCCATTGACCAGCCTAAAACAGTGTTTCAATTTTTTGTTTTTGAAACTAGAAGAGAAAGAAAAAGGAACTCTTAACTCACCCCCAGGAGGGGATAATTCAATAATATAATTAGACAGTGTCTGATTCCTCAGTATTCCACGGAACATTTGCTTTGGCCAATCATTTTCATTTTGACTTAAAAAAATTTTTTAAAGTAGTATCACTTGTTTATTTTGTTTTTGGGCCACACCCACCCAATGGTGCTCAGGTTTCAGGAATTGCTTCTGGTAGGGTTGGGGACCATTGGACTGCATGCAAGGCAAGTGCCTTAACCATTGTATTATCTCTTTGGCCCCAATATCACCCGTTTTAACCGCATTTCTTGTAGAGTTTCAAGGCCATTTTTATTTTGGAGATATGTTTCATTAGGTTAAAATACAGGGAAATTGCAAATTTTCTACTCAGAAAATATCTGGGCATTTGCTGACACAGATGAGAATTGTATTTACTTTGATTGCGGGAGGCTCAAGTATAGTGACAAAACAAAGTACTGCCTTTACTCTTAATTTATACTTCTCTGTATTTTGTAATTTAATTATGTTTTAAAAATTTGTTTTGAGTATTCTAGTTTTGATTTGATAGACTTCCAGGTAATTCAGTGTATTGTGAAATTTTGCCCTATCCATGTATGTATGATGTTACAGCTTTTTAAATTTTATTGTATTTTATTATTTAATATTAATACAGTAGTGTAGAGTTTTATGGTTTTGATGAACAGTTACTGCACCTTCCCCAACACCAAAGTGCCCCAGTCCCTCCGTATCACTTCCATACGCACTTTTAGTTTACCTCTTCCTCCCTTTCCCAGCCTTACTATTTCCTCTGAATCACTTAACTTGATAATAAAGACTAAACAAAAATTATAGTTGGTGAGATATCTCAAAAAGTAGGGTGTGTCTTTTTTGGGTGGGCACACTCAACGGTGCTCTGGGGTTATTCCTGTACTCAGGAATTACTCGTAGGAACCGTAGTGATAGCACAGCGTTAGGGCATTTGCCTTACATGCAGCAGACTTAGAATGGACCCAGGTTGGATCCCCGGCATCCCTTATGGTCTCCTGAGTCTGTCAGGAGCGATTTCTGAGTGCAGATCCAGGAGTGACTTCTGAGCACTACCTGGTCAGGCCCCAAAGTCAAAAGAAAGAAGAAAAAAAGAATACTTTTTTGGCTCACACCCAGTAGCGTTCAGGGGTTCCTCCTGGCTCTATGCTCAGAAATCGCCCCTGGCAGGCTCGGGGGACTATATGGGATGCCTGGATTCAAACCACCGTCCTTCTGCATGCAAGGCAAATGCCCTACCTCCACACTATCTCTCCGGCCTCCAAAAAGAATTGTCAGTGCTCTGGACCATATGGGTATGGGCTAGTAGGGATAAGCCTCTGTTGATCTTATGCAAGGAAAGTCCCTTCCCCACTGTGCTATCTCTCTGGCTCCCTGTGGAATTTTTTATTATTGTTATTTTTTGTTTTTGTTTTTGGGTCACACCTGGCAGCACTCAGGGGTTACTCCTGGCTCTAAGCTCGGAAACCGCTCCTGGCAGGCTTGGGAGACCATATGGAATGCCAGGATTCGAACCACCATCCTTCTGCATGCAAGGCAAACACCCTGCCGCTGTGCTATCTCTCCGGCCCCCCCATGTGGAATTTTAGTTTGATTTTGGTTTTGGGGGGGCACATTTACTCATGCTCAGAAGCTAACTCAGTGCTTGGGGTTCACTTCTCAGGACCCTAAAGATCATACAGTATAGTTTTCCATCATGTGGATGTTCAGGGTTCCTGGTCATGTGTAGGGCCCATGAGTGGCTTGTGTGCTTTCCAGGCCATTGAGCCATCTCTCTGGCCCTCAGAAAAAAAAGTTGTTTATTCCAGGACTGGAGCAATAGCACACGGTAGGGCGTTTGCCTTGCATGTGGCCAACCTAGGACAAATGGTGGTTCAAATCCTGGCATCCCATATGGTCTCCCGAGCCTGCCAGGGGCGATTTCTGAGCGCAGACCCAGGAGGAATCCCTAAGTGCTGCCGGGTGTGACCTCCCCCCCCCCAAGTTGTTTATTCTGTGCTATGAAACTTTTTTGGAGGGGCCACATCCAGCAGTGCTCAGGGCATTTCTGGCTTTGCGTTCAAGGGTAGTCGTGGCAAGGCAGACTAAATCCTGTTGAACTACGTACAAGGCAAATGTGGGATGTACTGTTGTATTATTCCAGTCTCTAAGAAATCCTTATTAATTATCTTCATAATTCTTGCAAAATTATATTGTTTGTTATAGGCGCAGATAGGGTGTTAGATCAAACCCAGGAAATCTCTGTTCAATGGAAGCTGTACTATCACTTTAGCCCAATTTCTGATAAATTTAGAGAAAATGACTTACTAGTTTTTTTTTTTTTTTTTGGTTTTTGGGTCACACCCAGCAGTGCTCAGGGGTTACTCCTGGCTCCATGCTCAGAAATTGCTCCTGGCAAGCACGGGGTACCATATGGGGCACCGGGATTCGAACTGATGACCTTTTGCATGAAAGGCAAACGCCTTACCTCCATGCTATCTCCCGGGCCCCGACTTACTAGTTTTATTTTAAATAATTATTTCAAGTAATTTTAAAATAATTCTCAACAATTGGGGAAGGAAGTAAAATTTAAAACTACTGGGGCCAGAGAGATAGCAAGGAGATAGGGCATTTGCTTTGCATGCAGAAGGATGGCAATTCAAATCCCAGCATCCCATATGGTTCCCCAAGCCTGCCAGGAGCGATGACTGAGCAGAGACCCAGGAGTAACCCCTGAGCACTGCCGGCTGTGACCCAAAAACCAAAATCAAAACAAACAAAAAAAAAGTACACTTAATAGAATTAGAGAGAGATACCAGGCAAGTTACTTGTCTTGCATGCTGCCTAGCTAGTTTTGATCTTTGGCACCACTTGAATGATACCTGACCATAGAGCCAGGGTTGAATCTGAAAACAGCTAAGTATGGCCCCAAAATTAGTCAGATTTTGAGTGCAAAGATACTAGAGTAACCATTGCATAGATTTCAGATTGGGACAGTGTAGGAGTTAAGTGCACGTGCCTTGCAGCAGACATGGGTTAAATTTTAGTACTGGGAATGGAATCCTTCACCAATGGGAGTGATCTCTGAGCACTGCTGGGTATTGGTTTAAAATTCAAATGAAAATACATCTTTTTTGTCCAATCCTGTGTTTTCTTTCTTTTTTTTTTTTTTTGGTCACACCCGGCAGCACTCAGGGGCTACTCCTGGCTCTATGCTCAGAAATTGCCCTTGGCAGGCATGGGGGACCATATGGGATGCTGGGATTCTGATTCGAACCATCTTCTGTAGATAGATCTGCTATCTCTCCGGCCCCAATCAATCCTGTG
>PVKC010051249.1:0-10449 GCA_004027635.1 Crocidura indochinensis
ATCACTTCTGAGTACAGAGCCAGGAATAGTCCTTGAACACTGTCAGATGTGACCCAAGTCACACTCCCTCAAAGCCCGTCCCCCAAAGTCATGTGTTCAAGAGTCATTATGGATCCAATAAACACACTTGAGAGCAGTGCTGTCGCTGCTTATAATTAAAAAATCCAATGCAATTAACATTTCAAGTTCCAGTATAGTAGTTGACATTATTCTCAACTTTCCCTTTATTGGCAGTGTCTCCATATACTGATGAAATGTTTTTCTTCCCACTTCATTTTCTTTGATTTACCCTACATAGATCAAGCATGGTATTCTCCCTCTTTCATAAACTTTCCCCATCTCAAAGATCCCATTCCTTTCCCTTACACTAATGATTCTCAACCAATGGACAGTCTCTCAGCCCCCTTGGCCAGAGCACTTTCGGAAATGTCTAAAGACAAATTTTAACTAACAAAACATGTGTTTGTGTGTGTGTGTGTGTGTGTGTGTGTGTGTGTGTGTGTGTGTGCTTGTGTTAGTTGAGGATAAGAATAAAGGTAAATATCATTAGTCACAGGATACTTTCCACAATCATAATTATTCAGTCCAGTTGGTTAATGGGCACTTTAATCAGGATCATGCTTTTTGCACTGGAACCTCTATGCAGCCTGAGGGCAAATTTATTGGTGTCAGTTCACTGAGCACTTTAGGTAAATATGGCACTATCATAGTTTAGCTTTGCATGGCTGTAAACCAAACTTCAGAGAGAAATCACGAATGAGAAGAGAGGGGCTGAAGAGATAGCATGGAGGTGGGCATCTGCCTTCAAGCAGAAGGACGGTGGTTTGAATCCTAGCATCCCATATGGTCCCCCGAGCCTGCCAGAAGAGATTTCTGAGCATAGAGCCAGGAGTAGCCCCTGAGCACTGCTGGGTGTGACCCCCCCCAAAAAAACCCTAAAAAACATACACACACAAAAAAAATGAGAAGAGGCTCCAGAGATCTCTTTTTAGAGTCTCTGTTTAGAAACACGTTACTTCCAAAGAATTTCTTTCTTGACAAGCTAATTCATCTGCAATGTGCTACTCAAGACATTTGTCCTAAAAACCACTAACCATACATACATATTTCCTACATTTCAGTTATCAGCAATTTGTATTAAATCTCTCTTGGGAGGAAGTCCTCCCAAGCTAATGTTCAGCAGTCTCTTTGGGGGCACTTTCCTGTGTTGGATCTCTAGTTTTTAAAATATTTTTTAAAATCATGCCTATATACTAGTTTGGGAAAGAATGTAACATATCAAGAATGAATGTAGAAATGGTTTATTATTGAGGGAAAGTAGCACATAAATAAAAATACTGAATATTGCACATAAAATACTTTTGGAAGAGGAAAAATAGCTTTGAATGATGGATATCAACTTTTCAGAAGACATAAAAATTAGGTGACAGAGGAAGATGTTGCAACTTGAAATTTATAATATGGGAAAGTACTGAACAAAGACTGCAAAAATAAATCATTTTAACAGAATAGTCAATGCATTATCATTTATTCTTTAGACAAGCAGCAGGATTTAAAAATATCCTTTTGTGAGTTTGCATGAGCTATTTAACTTTAAGGTTGAATTTTCCTCTTGTTCACAACATGTCTTCATGTGCAAGAAACATTTAAAATTTGGGGTTATTTTAGCAATGAAACCTGTTCACTCTGAGATCTTGAATCCACAATATATTGACATACCCAGATAGACTTCTCAGAAGATAGATCTGAATTCAAACTCTGACACCCCCCCCCCTTGCAGATAGGCGACCTTGGGAAAATTTGTGTGAAATCTTAATGTTTTCATTTGTAGTGGTATAAACATATCTACCATCAAGTTGCTAGTGGGAATAAGTGGTTTGGCAATGCTGGAAGGGCCTATAGATGAGTGGATTCTCCATTCACCAATTCTTGATGGCATATGCCCAAAGGAATTAAAAGCTTTATTCATAACTGGCAAAAATTGAGAGTAAATAAGACTTCCTTCAGTAAGTTAACGAATAAGCTAGCACATCCAGACAGTGACATGTTATTCAGCATCACCAACACTAACAAAGAAAAGTTATGAGAAGAAAGCGAAAAAGAGCTTTAAATATATGTCACTAAGTAAAAGATGATGATTTGAGAAAGTTACAATACCATATGCTTCCTACTAATGGACATTGTGGAAAGGGTTAAACTCTAGATACAGGACCTGGAGAGACAGTGCAAGGTGAGATGCCTGCTTTGTCTACCAGCTGACCCTCACTTTTATATCTGTCACTACTGTATTTGGCCCGCTGAGAATCACCAGGAGTAAGCCTGAGCCAGACGTAGTTCTTAAGCACTATTGAGGCGAGCCTCAACCTATAGATACAGTGAGAAAAGATCATTATATTTCAATGTGTGAAGTAGAGTGTGGGGGGAGGTAGAAAAATAATCAGAACACAAATGAATGCAAGGGCATTTTAAAACAATTCATTTGATATTATGAGTGTTATTAGTTATTATCTAATTGTCCAAAGCATAGAATGAACATCAGCAAGAATGAACACTAATGTAAATGGCAAACCTACAACAATTATGATGGAATTATCTATCAACTGAAAGAGAAAAATAGTAAAGAGAAAAGAAAAAAGTATGCTTAAAATGTGTTTCCTCCTCACTCCAAGGTAACAGCATCCAATTTCTCTGTAAGCTTGCATTTCCTCCCTGGAACAAATATGAACCTACATATATCTACCATATATCCCTGACTATTTTATAATACTTGGGAAACTGAGATACAACAATAAATAAGAAGAATTTTAGCAAAATACTCATTATGTGAGCAATGTCATGAAATTCAGTTTAGTTTGTCATATCCTAATTTTGAATATATTTTCAGAAATTGTACCTGTTATGTGTCATGCTTAGCTAACATTTTCAGAAATATATGGGGCTGGAGAGATAGCACAGTGGTAGGGCATTTGCCTTGCATGCTCTAACTTAGGATAGAACACAGTTCAATCCCTTGATCCTCCAAGCCAGGAGTGATTTCTGAGTGCTCCAAGATTCAGAATATAAATACATGCAAAACATTATTCATCCTATCACGTGACCATATTCAGGGTTAAGTTCACTGCACAGAGCTTAAGAAATCCTTCATCAACTGAAAGAACGCAGGACT
This sequence comes from Crocidura indochinensis, assembly GCA_004027635.1. Classification (NCBI taxonomy): domain Eukaryota; kingdom Metazoa; phylum Chordata; class Mammalia; order Eulipotyphla; family Soricidae; genus Crocidura; species Crocidura indochinensis. The sequence continues at coordinate 3,167 of PVKC010051249.1, forward strand.
TCAGCCTCAGCTCATTTTTCCTTCAGTTTCTGGATGCTGTAATCAATACGTTTTACTTTAACACTGATTGTGTTTTATTTTGGTGTCCATCACAGTGCTTGTTTTAGACATACAATAAATAAAGGGGATATACTTCCTCTTAGGGGGGACTACTATATGCATTGAAGACTATCAATTTTTAGTCTTAAACTCAAACCTCTGATACTGACTGAGTAATCAACATTTCTTCCTTTGTGAAACTGACATAATATAAATGCTGCCTCAAGTAGTTCAGAATGATAAATATGTTTTATAAATCATCTCTAAAATGTCACCAAATAAAGTAGCTCTTAAGAAAAATCCAGCCTTGGGGCCCGGGAGATAGCATGGAGGTAAGGCGTTTGCCTTTCATGCAAAAGGTCATCGGTTCGAATCCCGGTGTCCCATATGGTCCCCCGTGCCTGCCAGGAGCAATTTCTGAGCATGGAGCCAGGAGTAACCCCTGAGCACTGCCGGGTGTGACCCCCCCAAACCCCCCCCACAAAAAAAATTCAGCCTTTGGGGCTGGTGAGATAGTACAATGGGTAAGGTGTTTGCTTTACAGGCAGCTGATCTGGATTTGATTCCTGATACCTTTATGGTCCCCTAAGTGAGAATCAGGACCAATCCCTGAGCACAGCTGGGTGAGACCCCGAGACAAAAACAAACCACAGCTTTTCCTAATTTTCTTTCTACACAGTTCTTCTGTTTTGATAAATTTGTAGATCTTTAACTCCAAGTAAGTACGTCTGACCCTGTCTGCAGCTGGTGCAACTCCATGATGGAGAGCTCAGTCAGGAAGGATTGCCCCTCCAGTTCACACTGAATTGTCACCTGCACTTTTGAACATCTAGCTAGAATTCGGGTGTTCCACACATCCTTCATCAGAATCCTGGAAATACTGGGGCCCGGGAGATAGCATGGAGGTAAGGCGTTTGCCTTTCATGCAAAAGGTCATCGTTTCGAATCCCGGTGCCCCATATGGTCCCCCGTGCCTGCCAGGAGCAATTTATGAGCATGGAGCCAGGAGTAACCCCTGAGCACTGCCGGGTGTGACCCAAAAACCAAAAACCAAAAAAAAAAAGAATCCTGGAAATACTTGTTCTTTACTAGATTACCAATTTGAGAGGAAACTCAGAAAAAGACGGATGAAGCAAGACCTGGGGAAGTGGCCCAAGTTTCCATCCCTTCAGCATAATGCTCTCCCAGGACCTCCATAGCAGCAACTTGAAAGCTTCAATTGGATTTTTTGATGAGGAATCAATATATATTTATACCTGATTGAAGCATTGGCTAGTAGTGATTATCATTTATAAACCCCTGTCTCAGAGCTGTACCTGTACATTCCAACCTTCTAATCAATTACATTTGGTTCCTTGGGCAACCAGCATCTTGAAGCTAAGCAGGAAATCCGAGTCAGCAGTTATATCAAGAGGCAAAAAAGACTTTCAGTTTTTAAAGATTCTAAACACAGGAAGATCGTTGCCAAGAATCAGAAAAAGCTGAGATCAAGTAAGCTTGACTCTTAAATATGTTCTTCCAAACAGTCTTTTTGGTTGCTGCTTGTTTTTAGGTCACACCCCAGGGATGCCCAGGGCTTACTCATGGTTCTGTTCTCCTGGAGGGATTCAGGGCATCATATGGGGTGCAGAGGATAGAACCTGGTTAAATATGTGAAGACAAACTACCTACCCAATGTACTATGACTCTGGCCCTTTTCCAGGCATCTTATGTACAAATGGATTCTGTGATATGGTGGCATAAAGGTGTTACCTGAAGGTCACTGCTTTACTGGTAAAATGTAACAGAAAAGCCAGATCCATTAGCTAAAGGATTTTGAGTAATTTAGATAACATTTTCTTCAACAAAGTTCTAGAACTTAATATTACTAAATAATTAACAGAAAACATGCCAATTTTGTAGGTAATTGCTCTCTGGAGAGAAAATCACCTCAGTCACAGCTTGCCACAAGATTCAACAACAGAAATGCAGAAATCTGCAACTTCTATTCTATTTATTCTAATAGCAAAGCACACCTCCCTCCATTATCACCAAGCATGGGCAGCTATTAAATCAGACCCCCTTCTAAGCAGACACAAATAACTCCCATTGTTATGGAAGTTTACCTGGGTGGACAATCCTTTTCATAGCACTTCTTCTGCCTTCCATTGGGCTGTGTGTCTGGATCACAGAATGTAGCTTTCACCATCCCATGGCCCTTCTTCATGCAATGGGCAGTCTGGCGGCGGATACCTGGGGGTCAGACAGGAAGGTTCATATACTGTAAATGAAACCTGAATCTGTGTATATATGAGGTTTGAGAGCATCATATGATCATATCTACAGTAGGTAAAATGTTGACCATAAAGAAGTATTTTGTTTCTAAAGAAGGGGTAAGGGAAACTTAAAGATTAATAAATAATGTTTTATTCCATTAAAAGAGGTAGGTCATTTTCAGTCTTTCAGGATTTCTTTTTTATGTATTTATTTTGTTTATGGACCACATAAACAAAGTACTGCCGGAAGTACTCTGTGCTCAGAAGATACTCCTGGGGTACTTGGGGTACCATATGAGATCAAACGTGGGTCAGCTGTGTGCAAGACAAACACCCTATCCACTGTACTAGTGCTCCAGTCTATTAAGGGTTTCTTAACTAAAAAACTATGCTATTCCTTTTTTTGATCATATCAATAAAAATAACAACAGCCAGAAGCATTGTTTGAAAAGTATCTTTTATAACACAATAAATGAGTAGAAAGATGCAAACACCTATTGTGATTTTAATGCAAGTGGAGTACAGACTGGAATGACTCAAGTCAGAAAAACTGTCATGTGCTGACATTGTAGAGAAGGTAGAAAAGGTTAGTTAGAAGCTTCATTCAAACATCAAATTCTGTCAAAACACAAAAGGAAATTGTGATATGAAACTCAGAGGTCAGAAACAACCTCAGGAAGACTTATTTCTATGTATACTGAAGATAAGTGTATCCAATGCTCCCAACTCCAGAAGTGGTACACATACATGAAACATTATGTAAAATTCCCTCTAGAAATTTCATAGCAGTGCATGAACCAATCTTCTGGACCAGGAAGGAGTTGTAGAGATGGATTTCCCAGGCATATATCTTGATTGCATAGGGAAATGTAATAGTAGTAGAGTTAATTTCTCTATTGGGTTGTGTTTCTACTTTTTACCATTTTTTGGGGGGAAAGGGTCACACCCGGTGGCGCTCAGGAGACACTCCTAGCTCTTCACTCAGAAATCGCTCCTGGCAGGCACGGGGGACCATATGGGATGCCAGGATTCGAACTACCATCTGTCCTGGGTTGGCTGCATGCAAGGCAAATATCCTACCGCTGTGCTACTGCTCTGGCCCCTACTTATAACCATTTTTAAGTTGTCTTGAGCCTCAAGCACTTACATGACAAATAGAAAGTAAAGGCTGACTTTTACTATTAAGGACCTTAATTCAATATTATGTTACAGGAATATAATAGCTGAGGCAAAAGTGCTTTTTTATCAGTTTTGGTGTTTGTGCGTTCTCTTGGCAAGACTTATATATGATTTCAATCCTTAGCCGTTTCTTATTAAATAAAATAAAAATCAATAAATTACAAGCGTTCGTTAAAATAAAAATCAATAAACTACAAGGATTCTGAATCCTATATCTTTTACATTCTACATATTACCTAAAGTACCGGGGAAAGATAATAATGACATTCAGACTGAGAGCAGTAAGCTTATCCAGTTTGTCTTCCACATTATAAAACTATAGTACTTTGGGGCTGAAACGATAGCAGAGATAGGATGGGTTGCCTTGCACGGTGGATGACCCAGGACTGATCTCCATTAGATCCCCAGCATCCCATATAGTCCCCAAAACCAGGAGCAGATTTCTGAGCACCTAGCCAGGTATAAACTGAGCGTCATCAGGTATAGCCCCAAAACAAAACAAAACAAAAAAAAATAAATAAAACTATAGTACTTTAAGAGATTTCAATCTTATAACTAATGAAAAATTTGTGTGTTGGAATTACATTCAGATTTTATGGGAGAAGATATCTATATAGATATATCTGACAAGGAATTAATATCAAATAACACTAAAAACTCATATAGCTCAACAATAATAAAAAACAATCAGACTAAAATGGACAGAGCAGAGCCAGAGAGCTGGAACAGCAGGTAGGGCTCTGGGCTGGCAGCTGACTCCAGAACTTCATAAATTCCCTGAGCCAGCCTACCAGGAGTGATCCCTGAGTCCAGAGAAACAAATAACATCATCTCACCAGAGGCACAATACAAGGGACTACAATTAAGGAAAGAACAAGAACAAATGCCAAACACTCTCAGAATTCATATAGAAAAATAAAAGTAAATTACTATGTATTTATAATTTACTAAGAGTAAATGGCCTGAACATGCAGAATGATAAGCAAACAAAAACCAACCTTTTGCTATCTAAGGAGACATACTTGAGTTTCAATGATAAAAACAGTCTCAAAGTAGAAGATTGGATAATAAACATACAGCAAAATGGTTGTCTGGAATAAACAGGCAGAGCCACATTTATAACTGACAAACTAAATTTTAAAGCAAAAAGGTAATAATAAAGAGTGATTCACATTGATTAATAATGGATCAAGGAAACTTAACATAATTATCAAATGAAGGAGCATCAAAATATATAAAGCTATTAGAATAGGTATGAAAAGAGACAATAGTAATCTAATAGTAGGAGAATTTGACATACCTTTTCTTTTATGGCAACATCAACCAAACAGAAAATAAAGAAAATAACAAAGAGTTTGATGAATGAGACTTAATAGACATAGATAAAGGTCTCCACATCCACAATCCCCTGAAAGTCAAATGAATATTGTTTCTCGTGCACATTTTTAAGACTAGACTAAATGCTAGAACACAGAAATGTCAATAAAGCCATGAATATTGAAATCATCAAGTATCTTTGGATCACAATAGAATTAATTCTAGAAATCAAAAAGAAAGCTGAAAAAATGTCTAAACATTTAAAGGCTAGACAATAGGTACTAAAAATATACTATTAGGTCAATAAAAAAATCAGGGACCGGAGAGATAGCATGGAGGTAAGGCATTTGCCTTTCATGCAGAAGGTAATTGGTTCGAATCCCGGCATCCCATATGGTCCCCCCAGGTCTGCCAGGATCGATTTCTGAGCATAGAAATTTCTGAGTCAGGAGAAACCCCTGAGGGCTGCCAGGTATGACCCCCCAAAAACCAAAAATAAATAAATAAGAAAATAGAGAAATTTTTAAGCCTCCGACCTTTTTATTTGATTTTCATCTTTTTGAGTCACACCCAGCAGTGATCAGGACTCACTCCTGATTCTGTGCTCAGAAATCACTCGTGGCAGGGTTCAGGGGCAATATGTGGTACCAAGGATAGAACTGGGTTGGCTATACACAAAGCAAACTGCTTACCTACTGTATAGTCTCTCTGGCACCTCTAACTTTTTCTTTTTTTCGGTTTGGGATCATACCTGTGATATTCAGGAGTTACTTCTGGTTCTGAGTTCAGAAATTACTCTTAGCAGACTCAGAGGAGCATATGAAATACTGTGAATTAAACCTGGATGGGTCTCATGCAAGGCAAAAGCCTTACCTGCTATGATGCTGCTTTGGCCCCACTTTTTCTTTTCTTTTCTTTTTCTTAAGACATACAACATTTCTAAAAATTTTTTCACCAAGTCAGTATCCAAAAGTGATAAAAGAAAAACTTTCTTTCTCTTTATACCATGACCAGCAAATTCACCCTCACAGTGGCCCTAGGGTCATTATGGGATCCTGCCAAATTCTGTGCAGCATGCCAAGCACCATGATAGGGTTCCACTGAGGCTTGCACAAAACAGACTTAGTTCAGAGAGGGAGCAGGTGTTCCTCACCTGTTCCACACGTGACACTGCACCCTGTCCAGGGCCCATAATGCCAGAAATATCCCAGCTGCTCCATATCATGATCAAGGCCATGCTTCCTTATTGTATACTCATATTTGATGCCAGGATTCGTCACCTGGAAAAGAAGCTACAAGGCAAGAGGGGGGTTTATGTCAAACTATCATAAGAATAAAGCAAACCAGTTGTTCAAAAATGCAATACACAATGTCCATCATCTGAAAGTTGTAATGGAGACATGAATTGATATAAATGCCGTAAATGACCCTGTCTCTGTCTCTTTCTTTTCTTCCATCTGTACATATACATCTATGCTCATATATGTCTATGTATATATTTAAATATTTCTAACATACACTCCTTTATTTCTGGGCTAAATTTTCACAATGAAGTCAGTTCATGTATATACAAGTTATTCTTGCTATAGGGAACAGCTCTGAGGGAATAGTGGGAGTGGTCTTTTCAACAACCAGTGGGTAGGCTATGATGCATCCTGTGCATTCATTAACTTAGTAATTATAGTTAAGTTAATAAATCTTTTATGTTCCCTCCTGATAAATGAGAATAATAACAGTACAACCAACAGGGAAGCTGTGATTATTAAATAAGTATACATATGAAAATTGATTACATAAGATGAGAATAGTCTGACATGAAGCTAACCATTCATAAACATTAACTTTAATGAGTTCTTTTGCCCTGTGATGTTTTTCTCTAGCTATTAGGATAATTTGTAACTTTAAAAAGTTCTGATATCAAAATGGTCATCATTTTAGTCAAGTATGCTATTTTCGTCATGCAGAAAATCTATAATATTAACACATATTTAAAATGCATTCATCTTGGGGCCGGGCGGTGGCGCTGGAGGTAAGGTGCCTGCCTTTCCTGCGCTGCCTAGGACGTACCGCGGTTCGATCCCCCTGTTCCCATATGGTCCCCCAAACCAGGAGCAACTTCTGAGTGCATAGCCAGGAGTAACCCTGAGCGTCACTGGGTGTGGCCCAAAAACCAAAAAAAAAAAAATGCATTCATCTTAAACTTAGAGATAGTGCACTGGGTTTTTCCATGGAACTGGGAGTAACCATGTGTTGCGTATGTAAACATTTCTAATCTTATCATGATCTGGAATTGTTATGTATAAACATTTATGACCCTACCCTGATCGGTGATTGAACCCTACCCTAGGGTGTAACCTGGCAAAATTGTTCTGTATGTAAACATTTCTTGGGATTAGTATGTTACTGACACTACCCTGATCGGTGTCTGTGCCCTGCCCTAGGGAGTGACCTGGCATTCTGCCCCTACCCTAGGGTGGTACCTGATTCTGGAGT
>PVKC010051250.1:0-10444 GCA_004027635.1 Crocidura indochinensis
CCCACCACCAATGTCCCAAGTCTCCCTCCCTCCCAACCCACCCCCACCTGTACTCCATACAGGCTTTCCAGTTCCCTGATTCGTGAATATGATTAAGATAGTTCTCTGTGTGGTTATTTCTATAGCTGCACTCACCACTCATTATGGTGAGCTTCATGAAGTGAGCTGGAAGTTCCAGCCCTCCTCCCATTATCTCTGAAGATTGGTGCAAAGATGACTTACATTTTTCTCAGAACCCATAGATGAGTGAGACCATTCTACATCTCTCTCTCTCCCTCTGACTTATTTCACTCAGCATGGTAGATTCCATGTACATCTTATGGGACTCCAAGAATTGAGCAGAGAGAAACACAGGAAGAAAGGCCCCTCCAGAGATCTCAGCAGAGCGCAGCTGGGCGGAGTCTCCCACAGGAAAGCAAGCAGCACTCCTATTGGGAAGACTCAGTTCTTACTCAGTCCTTGGCTCGCTGGCAGTTTCAGAATGCAGTGATTTCTGGGTTCGATTCTCAGGGGTCTGATCTCTTATGGGACTCCAAGAATTGAGCAGAGAGAAACACAGGAAGAAATGCCCCTCCAGAGATCTCTGCCATATTACTTCTAATGAAAAGTTAAAACACACATAAGGCTAGCATTTTAGGCAGAGTTTCTGGAAATGTAAAACATCTATCTTGAAATATGCTCCTTTCTTCTCAAAGTTTATTAATATTTGAGCACTAGAGGAAAATATCAACAATGTGTGTGAATTTTTAAATAAAAAACAATGGTGGTGCTAGAGTGTTAGCACATTAGATAGAATATTTGACTTACATGCCACCGGCCTGGGTTCAATCCTCAATTCCATATGGTAACCCGAGTTCACCAGAAATAATTTCTGAATACAGAATAAGGAATAACCCGTGAGTGCTGGGGTTAAAATGATATATAATATAAAATATAAAATGAAAAACTTTATTAAATAAAATTATATATAAAATAAAAAACATGGTTAAAATGAAACAACCATTAACATACTTAATCTAAGCAATACATAGAAAATTCTGACTTCAACAAATCTTGAACGAAACAAAAGTGTATATGATAAAATTCAGCTTGTATTTTTTGAATAAGCAACAATTAAGATTACAGGTATTTCCCTTAAATCAAATTTATGGTATTTCATTGTATATTGTCTTCCCTAAAAGGACTCTGATTCATGGATCTATCTACTGTAATTTCTTATGGTGGTTATGAGTTTCTGGAACCCCATCAAGATTTCACCCATTGGAGGAAGGCTTGTCTATATTCCTCCTGATAATTCAATTTTTTTCCTCAGGGACTATTTGAAGATGCTCTCTTTAAGTTCTGTGAGCAGCATTGTGTAGATAAGCATTTATAAATAATTTAGAAGCACTGTATGGTATGTTTTTTCAGTTTATTTCTACACCTGTTGCTTAAAAAAATCAAGAAGCAAATTGATTTACTTATCGGTTTTAGGACAGTGTATTATTTTGCTAGAATAGCCATAATAAAGTAACAGTAACTACATGACTTAAAATGCAGAAAATGTATTATTGCACAGTTTTGAGCTTTCAAGCTCCAAGATCAATCCTAGGCTTGGTAATGTCCAATAGTTATAAGAATCTATCCTTGCTATCTCCTTGCTTCTTGTAGTTTGCTGACAACATTCTGAATATCTACAAATAGCTCTTCAATAAATGCAGTAATGTTGGAGTAGAGTCAAGTTCACATCAATGTAATTTCCATTTATGTATTACTATTAGTGTGTCTTTTAAAATAAATTCACATTAAAATTATTTTATGTATCAATGGCAAAGCTTTTCATGTTTTGGGGTTTCAGGCATACAAAGTCTACACCAAATCCTTTCACCGATATCCACTTCTCTTCACCTGCTCAGCCTGTTTTGTTTCTTTTTTTTTTTTTTTTGGTTTTTGGGCCACACCCAGTGACGCTTAGGAGTTACTCCTGGCTATGCGCTCAGAAGTCGCTCCTGGCAAGCATGGGGGACCATATGGGAACCAGGGAATCGAACCGTGGTCCGTCCTAGGCTAGCACAGGCAAGGTAGCAGGCACCTTACCTCCAGCGCCACCGCCCGGCTCCCAACTCGGCCTGTTTTTATGACAGGTATTTTTTATAACTTTTAGCACTGTGGTTGACAGTAATGTTAGAGATAGATTATTATGCATAATACTTTATCACTTTTCAGTACTCCCTCCTCTTGGTTTATCATATTTCTTCACCATTTTCAGTATTTCATCCCTGTCCTATCACCATCTGCCCTCATTCTTTCCTTATGCCCATGCTTCCTATTAAGACTAGTTCTCAAATTCTCTGTTTTTATTGCCTATGGGCATTTGTTATTACCCTTCTATGTTCTTTAAATTACATATGAGAAATATCATTCTACCTTTCACCCTCTGGATAACTTCACTCAGTATGATACTTTCTACAATATTTTGAGATGCAAAGAATTAATTAGAACCTCATCATATAACTTTGAGAATGACATTTCAATCTGTAAATATGTCAGTAGTCTTTATAATTTCTTCCTATCTAAATTAAACGTGAAAACAACCTGAGTGATAAAACATTGTTTATGCATTGACACTCTTGTAATTCTATTACACATATTGACTATTTCTTTTCAACTCTGAGCTAGGTTCAATAGTTCTGCTAATTTGGAATGTTTGATCAAGCTTCTATAAGAAATAACTCCCTCCCCCAGCATTGGCTACTGATATTTACTCTTAATCTCTATGTAGAACTTCCTCTATGAATTATTTTCTTCCTGTAAAATACTCAATTTTTGGAAGAAGAGTAGTAATTGTGTCTAAGATACCATATAGTTGTGTGTTTGCATAATTTTATGTCCCAATATCTTTTTGCATTTTGGAATAACACTTTTTATATTAATAATCTCAATGAAATGTATATTCTACTTACAAAAGTCATTTGATTTTGGTCATTGCTTTTTAATTTTTTTTATTCAGTGATAGAATAATTTACACTTTTCTTTAAGACACAATACTCCTATACTATATTAGCATTTTCCTTGCTAGTCAGTTTTCAATTACATGCATGAATAAAATGTTTGAAATAAAAATTAGAACTCAGAGACCAGAGAGAGAGCATAGTGAGTAGCACACTTACATTGCAAGTGGTTGATCCTGGTTTGATAGCCAGAACCCCTAAACATAGCTACAAGTGATTCCTGAGAACACAGCCTTGAGCACAGGGCCAGGAATAAGCTCCAAGAACCACTAGGGGTGACCCCAAAATTAACAAATAAATAAAATTAGGACTCAGCTTTCCTCTTGCTCATAAACTACAGGTTTTTATAATAAAACCATACTAATACATATGTTTCAACTGACTGCTTTATAAAATATCTTGTTATTTATTTTATCATCCATTTTCAGATGCAATAAAAATTGCAACAAATTAGATTTTTGTTTGGGGAGGGTCACAACTGGTAGTGTTCAGGGGTGGCCTAAACAACAGCATTAATTTCAGCCATGCTTGGGGGATCATAGGGGATGCCAAGGATGGAACCTGAGTCAGCTACATACAAGGCAAGCATCCCACTCTTTGTACTATTTCTCTGGTTCCACAAATTAATTTTTAAACTGCTGCAAGTAATTAAAGCTAGGCACAGATTTATTTATCTTCTAAATAGAACTGTAGATGTACTTATTAGGTGGGAAAATATGTATATGAAAGGGAACTTTTCATCTGAACTCTAGCTGTAATTTGATATATATTTCAGTGGTTTTCATCAGTAGTGACATTTATTGAATATACTTTCCTATAATTTTGTCCTAAGACTTCAAGACATATTGAAGACATTTATCAGAGAAGTGAAAAGAGTTTTCAGGTCTGAAATATTACAATTGAAGTTTAAAGGCAAAAATCAATCATCTTGCAATAGAGATTTCACTTTGAACAATTTGACCCCAGTATGTTTTAATATGGAGATATGTCATGAGGAAATATTCTATTTTTTTATTTTTCAGCTTGTAATATAAAGTGAATCAATAATTTATTCAAAAATATAGTTTAAACTTTAATGGCTAATTGATAAATAGCAATACCAAACTTCTAAGTAAAAGTTGCACTGGTAAAGGTGAGTATTCTGTTTATAACTGAAATCCAACTATAAACATGCTTGTAATCATGATGCTTAAATAAAGATCTATATTAAGAAATAAAAATAAATAAATTTGATGATCAAGCAATTTCAGAAATAAAAAAACACTTAAAAACAGTGTTTAAAAATAAATCCTCCTGGGGCTGGAGAGAGAGCATGGAGGTAGGGTGTTTGCTTTGCATGCAGAAGGATGGTGGTTCAAATCCTGGCATTTTATATGGTCCCCCGAGCCTGCCAGGAGTAATCCCTAAACGCTGCCAGGTGTGACCCAAAAAAGCAAAAATAAATAAATTCCTCAAATTTACATTATTTTAAATTTGGCTATATAAGAAGTAATATTTTTTCCTGTGCTCTTGGGGAACATAATTCAGATTATCTGAGTGAGAAACAAATAAAAAGGTCGATGTATTATAGTGGAAAATAATTGTTCCTTTGGTGATGGGCATAGTGCGGTCATGTTGTACTGATAAAGCGCACATTCAGTCTTGAAACCTAATGGTACCCAAAAGAGAAATTATTATACAATGAACATTCTATAATATTTTTAAAACAATTAGTAGCCTATATGTTTCAATACTCAATGCATGTGTTAGAATTGTATTATATCAGTAACTAGAAGGTGATACGTAGATCTTTGTAGGAGCGTTGACTTCATGGGTTTAAAGCTTCCTGTGTGACCTTACCTGCTAGTAAGACCTGCCCATTTCTGGCAGGGGTTTTTGGGAGGTATCAATAGGATTACCTGGAAGGCAGGAAGGGAAATTGGGGGAGAAAAGATTGACAGGGACTGAGGAAAGAAGAAGCTGCAGGAGAGGAGATGGCTGAGAGGCTGGATGCAGGTTGATGATATCCAGAGTAAAAGATTGTGAGAGAAGCCACACCTGTTGGCTAGGACCTTGAATAAAGCTGATGCCTCCTGAAACCTGCCTGTGAATTTTCTCCTTTCTGCTCTCCTGAACCTGGGGATTAAAGATGTGTGATCCAAGCTGGAGGAGAAAGGCCCCTTCCTTCATCCCATCACCATCCAACCCCATCCCAGGCTGCTTTATTCAACAGAGAACTATTGTAGGCTTCTACTTAAATGTAGTGCATAAAATGGTTGTATTTATAAAGAAAAGAGCTGACAATGATTTCTAGAAGCTTAGAAGAGAAAGGATCTTCAATTATTGATAAATGAATGCATAGCAACATTTTAGGCTGATGACAAAATTCAGTATATGTATAGTAAGAATGGTTAGACAACACAGCAAATGTATGTAATGCTGATAAATGTTGTTTTAATTATAAAATATGAAATCTATTGTCCTTGTGTCGGGGTGAGGTCTTTCTCAGTAGGGGGCCTCTAGCCTTTACCCACTTTTACCCCTTCCACCAGTGGGTCTGAAGGTGTAGGATAACGGCAAAGAAATAATTTCACAGGCAGTCTGTCAAAGTTTCATAAGAGTCAGCTCGGTTTATTCCATGGTCCTAGCCACCATGTGCATTTCCTCACATGGCTTATATGCTCAGTTTATTCCAAGCAGCTTCTTCTAAACTGCTCCTCTTCTATCTTTAAAGCTCTCTTTCTTTCTGTCTCCCTTTCCCTCCAGGCAACACCTATGTTCTTTATTCCAAACCTCAGACTCCTCCCAGGTGTGGTGGGTCTCACCACTCAGGTGAAATTAAATTTTCAATAGAAAGTTTAGGACACTGGGAGGAGGAGGAGAGGAGTACCTCACAGATAAATATGGCACTGAAATTAATTTATAAAAAATTATTTTTTATATTTTCCACAACAAATATCACTAGTTTAATTTGTTTCAAAAGTAATAAATGAATGTTAAAATCTCCGACAACACGCAATCACATAAGAGAAAAAAATAAAAGAAAAACGCCTTTATGTCCATATTTTTACTGGCAAAATGTTATCATTGAAATGAGATTTTAAAGTGATTTTTTTTTTTTGGTTTTTGGTTTTGGCCCACACCAGGTGACACTCGGGGGTTATTCATGGCTATGCCCTCAAAAATCGCTCCTGGCTGGGGTACCAAATGGGACAATTAGGGAAGGAGCCAGGTCTGTCATGGGTATGAAAGGCAAATGCCCTATCCCTGCACTATTGCTTCAGCCCCTAGATTTTAAAGTGGTTTTAAGATTTTCCTCTGGATTTCTTTAGTTAAGTTTAATGACAATTTTTATAAAAAGCTAGGTTGTTTTGTTTTGTTTTGTTTTCATTTGTTTTATTTGTTAAAACCATTGTGATTTACAAAGTCCTTCATAGTTGGGTTTTGTTGGTTTTTTTTTTTTTTTTTCGTTTTTCGGGCCACACCCATTTGATGCTCAGGGGTTACTCCTGGCTACGCGCTCAAAAAAATGCCACTGGCTTGGGGAGACCATATGGGACGCTGGGGGATCGAACTGCGGTTCTTCCTTGAATAGCGTTTGCAAGGCAGACATCTTACCTCTAGCGCCACCTCGCAGGCCCCCATAGTTGGTCTTTATACATATAATAAGTGGGGGCCTATCTCACCACCAGTGTTGACCTCTCTCCACCAATGATCCCAAAGTGTGTCCCATACTACCACACTCTGCCCATAGCCTGCCAGTATAATAGACTATTTAAAGTTTAGATTGTTAATATAGGTTGGTTCTCCCAGTTCCATTGTTACTGGCATTAACTTAAATATTTAATTCCGGCCTTTTTTTTTATCTCTACCAATATAACTGAGACCACTTGACCCCTGACTCCCATCCTTTCCCCACTTTCTGAATGTTATTTTTATAATGTTTAGTGCAGAAATATGAGGTAAAACAAACTATGGCCATACCACCCTGAGCTGGCTTGTTGATCTCATGTAAAAAGCAAGTTTAAAAAAATATTTTTTAAGGATAGGGCTTAAAAAGATGAAAGGGAACAATATCTTTGACAGAAGAACAATGAGTTACACAGGATTGTATTTATCTAAATTTAGGGCTCATACAGAGCTTGAGTCCCTGTGAGATGTTTACATAATACACGGAGCACAGTTGGTACTTCCTTGTTCTTCACACTTGTAGAAAGCGATGTGTGTTTGCAAGATGAGCCCTTATGGCATAGCGACTTATTTTTCCAGTTTAGATAGAACCTGTCTTTACACTCAATAGCTCTTTAATTTTTATATTTTAACCTTTCTATGAAACTGGTTGAATCAGGTTTCATTCTAAACTTGTTTATTCGCACTTGTAGTTCAGAATCAAGCTGTGAGTTAAAAAAAATCACTATGCTCTGAATTACTATAATTCTCCCCCTAGACTCAGTTAAAATTCATTGCAATGATCCAAGAAAATGCTCCTTTAGTTCTACGTATTTTTCCTATCCTTAGCCCCTTTCTGTTATCCTAACTTAAAATGCCTTCCTTTTGTCTTAATTCTAAGTAGTCTGCTTTCTAAGCAAAACTATCCTCTAGGGAATCTTTATTATTCACTGTAGGGTCTATGCATACGCTCTCACAATTCCTGAATGAATGACTACAAAATGTTTATTTCTTTGGTTCTTTGTTACCTAAATATGGTGTGAATCTTCAAGTAGCAAAACTTTCTGCCTCTGTATTTTGTGTACTGGTGCAAAATCAAACATTAATCATCATTTGAGATGAACATATTGAGAGTGTATGATACTAACTGAAATTCTTTAATAGTGTTACCCACCACCTTTATTGTGTAAGATGCAAGTCATGCACATTACCTGCTTTCTATTTTCTTAAAAACAGGGCTTAGCTATTTTCTCCAGTCATTATTCATACAATTCAGTCTTATGAATTTTTTTTTACCTTTTCAGGATTGGTATAAATGAAATATACTATCTATTTCTGATCCGAAGCATTATGAGAAGCCAAATTCTCATTTGTGGGTAGAATCTATCACTCAAAAGAAGAGAAAGTCATCCATGAAAAACAAAAACTAGTTTACCAATAAACCATCATTTTAACTGCATGCCTTTTTTAGAATATATTTATGTCAGGTATGGAAGAGAAACTGAAAAATTGCAGTTAAAGAGGAAAGACTAAGGGAAATGCAGAAATACCAGATCAATGGCCTAATTATAAGGAAATTCTGGGAAGTTCTGGAACATATTTGCCTCAGGGTTATTGGCATTTTTTTCATCATATCTATTTAGTTGATCATTTTAAATTAAGTTTTAAAATCACTATTGATTAAAACAAAGAATGTTGGTATATTGGCAGGTATCATAACACTTGCAATAAACACATTTAGTTTTAGGTATTCTATGGCTTACAAAGAAGTGTGAGGAAAATATACAAGTTGGAGATAAATTTTAAAATCTGCTATCTAAATTTGCTAATGATATATCAACTTAAATAAATTATTGGGACTACTATACAGTGGAAGATGGTGAATTTTTAACTCCTTTAGGACTAGTGTATCTGGTGATTGAATATAGTATAGGCGATGCTCCTATGGTAGAGAATATAGTTGAATTCCCATTCATGTAGGGAACAAGGAATAGAGATGAAGTTGAAGGGTATTGGTAAATATGTATGAGGAATTAGAATCCTCAGTTGAATAAGTAGGAAAATTTTTAAGGAAACATGTAACATATTAAAAGAAGTGCTTTTTTTTTTGTTTTGTTTTTGTTTTTGCTTTGTTTTTTTGGGTCATACCCGGCAGTGCTCAGGGGTTACTCCTGGCTCCATGCTCAGAAATTGCTCCTGGCAGGCACGGGGGACCATATGGGGTACCGGGATTCAAACCGATGACCTTTTGCATGAAAGGCTAGTGCCTTACCTCCATGCTATCTCCCGGGCCCAAAAGAAGTGCTTTAACTATGTCTTTTGAAATGAAAAGATCTAATTTTATTGTTTGATTTTATACTAACTAGTGTTATTTAATTTAGCAGTATTTGGGGGAAATGCCTCAAAACACCCATGTTGTGCAGTGATTCGGGGTCTCTCTCTACCTAGAGTCCTGCTTGTCATCTAAGATTTATGACATCGCCAGAGCAAACATTCAAACTGGATCTGTAAGGGACATAATCAGACATTTTAGATAGTTATATACTCAGTATTTCATGCTCCTCCCTTTCTGTAATTGGTCACATTGAGCACAAAAACAACAGCAGAAATAGAAATGTCAGTAACCTTTATTCCCAGAGAAGCCATTTCAGTTTGTCAACATAAACATCTATGCCTAAGAACTAACAATTTTTTTTAATAAAGACCAAGAGACTAGCTAATGCTAACCATACATCATACTGTATGCACAAACTGCCTTGTCATACAAAATATGCTGCAATTTGGGAAAGATTTTCAAGCTGATGCATCCAAAAATCAATTTCAAAAAAAGTTTAAGGGCAGCAGAGTTGTCCTGCAATGCTTTTATGCACAGTGGGTTATATTTAAATAATAAAATAGACCAGAGATTTTCTTAAGTAAACCGGTATAGTTAATCAAAATACTCAACTTTCTTTCTCAATAATTTTAGGTCAAAGTTTTATATATCATATGCCATAAATAAATAAAGTTTGACTTAGATTGCAATTAAGAAAAAAAGACAGATTTTAATTTGTCTAGCAGACAAATAAAATACTATATTAATATGCATCTTGTATTTTATAATACATGTTATAGGATATATTTAATATTTATTTTTTATTTTTGAATATAGTATAAAAGTGAGTCACCCCAGACACAACACTAGTTATGGACATGACTTAATAGTTATCATGAGACTATCAGTTGTCAAGCAGAATTTCCTTTTAATTGATTTTTGTCTGTTGCATATTCAACATGATTATCAGAATATAAAGATCATCATTTCATCTTTTTTGAAATCTCAAGTGAAATCATAGGTTTTATGAAAAAATAATAGGCTTGGAATTATAGGTTTTTATCCATGAAGTGTCTCTTCTGAGATCTTTGGAAGGTGGTGCATAGAGGTAAGTTGGTGTCTGGAGTCAGTTATGCAACGAAATAAAAGTGATAAGAAACCTCAGTCCCCAATACTGTGGTAGTTGATATTGTCTGACAGGCTGTTCTAGCTTTTCTCTTGACTATAGCAATGGTGCATAAACTAACTTATCATTAATTAATTAAATTAGCTAAAAATTAAAAGTAGAGTGGTCAAAATAAAAACACCAAGTTCATATAAATTTTAAGAAAATATCTAGAAATGAGTCACATCATTATTGGTTCATAGTTTAAATATTTTATGGTGTCTTAATACAGAGACCTGACATTTGCATAAGTAAAGAGAAGTTGGATTCAGTGAGACATGAATATAGTTATCAAAAGTGATTCTTCAGAATAAGACCAGGATAAAG